>DF836459.1:66690-78264 GCA_000950595.1 Mucor ambiguus
ACTCCAAGACTGATGGATAGTGCACAGAAAGCGCCCAGACACACAGATAGAACGGAAAATGTATTTATTAGCCATGCAAATCACAACATACGAATATGGTACGTGCTTCAATTAGCAACACATTGACCTAGAAGCGATCAAGCCCAACAGCCTGTATTTGACAAACGATCGCATGCAGTGCATTCGCAACAGTCCATCATCAGAATTGTCTCATTTTGCCACGAAATAAAAGATAGTTTTTATATATAGAAATTACAATGAATTACACTACGTATCATCTTCTAATCGAATACGTCCACCACCACTCCACCTTGGCACAGCCTGACCGATGCCTCTAGCATGTTGAATCCACTGGTACGCACGAATAGCAGTTCTATATAACCAGCGCATCATATCACTCAGACCACACCACGTATTCGTTTCCAAATAGATCTCTAAACTGATCAAGGTCAGGGCAATGACCGTGTAGAACATGGCATTGCATCCGTATCGCTCATAGATGACACCTCCTAGCAGACTGCCCAAGCCAGCACCAACACCAGCGTACATGGCAGCCAACACGCCTTGCGAGGTCGCTTGCAAGGAAGGTGGCGCGAGTTCATCTGCTTGCACAACACCAGCTCCCCACAGTGCAGAAAAGGCAACACCGTTGAGTAGATGCAATCCAAGAGCGATATTTGCACCGGTGGGTCCTTTGGGTATAATTGTATATGCAAATACACGAACAATGGTCAATATATGGCCCAATATGATTAGGCTCTTAATACCAAACAACCGAATAAGCTAATATCCTTAAGTTAGGTTTCTGGACAATCCGACATCACTTGTTCAAGACTTACATCTTTGGAGTAAAAGAAAAATACAAGCTCTGTTGTCGATCCAATGAGGCCTGTTAATCCCACTTGAGAGGAGCTTGCGCCCAAATCTTGCTTCAGATAGATAAACAAAAAGCTGACCACCATGTTCAGAGCAGCACCCATCAGCATCATGGTCAAAAAAAATAGGGATACATCAGGCTTCTTGAGCAGTTGCATCAACGTCGCGGGTTCATCCATATGCGGTGGTCGGGTATTACTTCTGTATGATGGTGGATTGGTCAGGTTCACAGCTTCAATGATGCTGGATTCCGTTGCGAATTGAATCAGTCGCTGTATCTCATTTTGTCGTATTTGCGAAGAGTCTAAATCAATACCCACTTCATCGTAGGGATCCACTTGAAATTGCTTCATCTTGCGTCTAGTATTGTTGCTGTTGTTTGTATTGGATGATGAGGAGATGGATGCCCTATGACTTGGAATAGGAGGGGAGCCCTTTTTGTTATTTGCAGCTATACTACTGAGTGTGGGTGTCATGGTGCTGCTTGATCTGGTGCGAATGAGGTAGGGTTTATGAGGCGCATCGTCGATTCTCTCTGATTTGAACTGGGTGTTACCACACACAAGGATAAAGCAGATGGCCGAGAGCGCATAAATGTAAAAAATAGCGTTCATATCATCTGTCCAGTCAGTGATGAATCCCACCAACGAAGATGCTACGCCGAACGAGATGGATCCAAACATGCGCTGTCGTCCATATTGATCCTTATTTCTGCCCAGAATCTTAAGCACGCCTCCATCCACTAATGGCAGCACAGGGACACCAAAGAAAGCAAAGCATACTGAAGTGACAGTGACGAGTGCTATCGTAAGTTTGTTTCTATCAACTTCATCTACTATAGATTGGACCACCACTGATATACCCATGACACTTACTATAGCAATAGTAGCTAATGTATGAACAATGCACATGATGTAACTGTGAGTCTTTGTTTTATCGGCGATGGCAGCCCATAATGGACAGGCAATAGCAGATATAAAAGGAGCTAGAGCACAGTGTCAATAATCCCGGTGCGATTCTACAAGGCATTCCAGTATGCTTACCTATAGCAACGAGTAGACCAATCTGATCTCCTTTGAGGCCTAACTGCGAAGAGTAGAATAAGGCAAGATAGACTGGAGCAGAACCCTGACAAGCAAATAGGAATGTGTATAGTAGTTTAGGTGCAAGGTAAGGCATGGCCCTATTTTCTCTGTGTATGTGAGTATCTGTATATGTATGTCTTGGGTAATGCAAAATGATAGAAAGAAAAAAAGGGTTCTGTATCTCATTCCAACATTATCATCATTCAAGCAAGAAAGCAGTTGAATGTGACCATTTTGAATGTGGGTGCATATTAATCACCCGCGAGAGTATCATCATTTTGAAAGGTGTGGTTGTTTGTTTTAATCCACAAGGACTAGTGTCTACAAAAAGATTGGTTGTAAATATACCTACTTCTTTCTCTCATACCCTTACACTATCATTTTGTTTTTTCCTAATCCCACACATGGCCGTCAAAGGTATGTTTAGTATATAAAGGAGGCCCTGAGAAATGACACATCCTGTTGCAACACAGCAAATTTGAAGATATACCCTCTTTGTTTTCTTACACCAAAGCAATACGACGAGTTTGCTCAAGGTCTAAGGTGTGTCTTTACTTAATTTGATGATTGTGTGGCTAGTATTGACATGATTCTCTGTTGATAGAAAACTTGAAGAGACGACACATGCTGAGATCAAGTACGACTTTTATGAAAGAGTAATGACAGCAAAGCCCTTTTTTTTTCTTTCTATATGCAGGAGCTCTTTATGTTAATTGACAGTAAACCTCCCTCCCCTTTAGTGTTTTGATATTACAGCGGATCATCAGAAACAATGCTTTGAGATGTGAGTGTCGTTACAAGAATCCCCCTCGCCTGCCCGCTTGAAAGACCTTGTTAACTGACATATGCTTGTTGCAGAGAATCAATGATTATTCATAGACTACTACCTCGTTACGTAAGTGAAGCATGCCAAGTCGGCTCATCAAGACACTGATTACGCTATCCATCCTATAACAGACTGAACAGATCGATAAACATAACATGCATGGCACCTTTGAGGATTTATCAATGATAAATGACGCATCAGTTCAAGAGCCACTGCATACACCAATACCTACTCATTTACCGCCACAAATCACTTTACCCGGCAGGCCACTCGATATCGAAAACGCTGATGAACATCACCATGACGACGACAAGGATGATGGAAACAAAGACCATGAAAACAAGAATACAGACGGAGCCAATGAGGATACTGGATCCAGCACAGACCATGCTACAGATGCATCTATTGTTGTCGAAACATTTCATATTTCACCACAGATCCGCAACATTAACGACTTTTTGGTTGGACCTCTGCAACACAACATGCAAAATGCTGTTTACTTGCAATTGATACCAGAGATGACAGACACGATATGTACCTTGAATGGACGCAAAATCAAGATTGAAGGGGCTCCGGATGATGTGCAACAGGCCTATCAAAAATTTGCTGTCATCCAAAAGACCTTTGTAAGTATCATGCGCGCATTTTGATTCGAGATGTTCTACTAAATTAGAGAGTGGATATGGTAGATTGGGCTGTCTAAAAAGATTTTGATATCTTGTTTCCATTTTCATAGCAACATCGCCTTTCGTGTGTATTTCTGCAATTTGCCAGCTTATAAATATCGCTCTTATGTACAGCATCAATATAGAAAGTTTGAAAAGCCAGGTGATTATCATGTCGCTTTACCCGTGCTTCTCAATGACTATACCAATGAATTTGATCCGCCAAAAGACATGATCATGGGCTACAGTGAACCCGAACCCACTAGCAGAAAACATTACGATAACTTTGCAAACACCCAATACAGGCATCAATTGAATACCAATAGCACTGATGTCCTGGATCAGGCAATTCAATCGGTGCAAGGCGCCATGAGACAGCATTCAATCAACAGTACTACACCATCCAGCAGCTCACCCTCTACAGTGGATCCAAATGATTCGGATCGCTTCCGGCCACCTTTATGGGGTTTAGACCGAAATTTCAATACAGCTTACAACATTGGTAATACGGAGCGCTTGTCCAGTGATCGCCTTGCACAAGCGTTTACTCTACCATCGCCTGTCGCTACTACCGCCAACATGTCCATGTTAAAAGACTTTCCTCTGCCCCAAACAGACCCAACAGGCTCGTACTCGTCTCGCAAATTCTCTTTATCCTCGTCATCATCAACCAAGAAACCAACCGACTACAAACCCTCCTTGAACATTGGCAATTCGCCCAAAAGAAGAGTGTTGCGAATTGTGCCGCAAAAGACAGCAGCCGTATCACAAAGCCCTACACCATCACGCCCGCTTAATGATCAAATCAGCAAGATCAAAGACTACAACTACTACAATATAAAAATGGCGCTATCTAATGGCTTAGAGAGTGTCAGAGGTTTCAAGGGAGAGCTCAAGCTGTTTGCAAAGTAAGTGTGTGTAGATGAATAATGATATTAGAAGCATAACACTTATGCTTGACGAACGCACTAGGATTGGAAAAGTGTTGTGGACCGTGAAATCACCTGAAGTGAATAAAAAGATCTGGCGGTACGATCAAATCATTGACATTGTCATGCGAGAATGTGGCACCATGTCCAAGTTTACAAATATGTAAGTTCAACTTGCTCTTGTGTACAACACCCAAGCTCAGTTTACATGGATACGCACCACAGGACGACCAAAGAAGAAAGAATCATTAATATACTTGCCTCTGACCAAGTAATCAAAGATGCAAATTGCCATTGCAAAACTGCCATTTACGAATTTCATTGCTCTGCCAGAAACTCGCCTAGTCTTCCCTACAAACCCATTGTGCTTCACATGAATCAGGGTGTGATTGATGTGCGCAAAGTCGTTTTGAGTGAGCAAACGGTTGCTGAGGTGGATTGGGTGTCGTTGGATAGACGCTATGATTTCAAGCTGGCATTGACAGCGAAGCATTTAACGCGATGTGATGTCAAGCCCTATACCACCTTTAACAAATGGGTTTCTGTCTGGTAAGCGCCTTCTGAAGAGCAAAGCTATACTGCATCATACTCATTACGCATGCACATTTTACACATTTCAGCCCCATCACACGTCAAATGTCTTTTGAGAACGTGCCGAATTTCTTGGAAGTCAATTATGTCATATTCAAGCAAACCACCCGCTATACATACCATTTGCCATTCACCATAGACATCATTCGCGTGGAGAAGGTGCCAATGGTACAAGCAGAGGGCAGCAAAAAGATCAATGCGTTCCCTGGCTCTGGAGAGGCGTGGTATGATTTTGAGATTCACAACACTTTCAATGATGCTCCCTTCAAGTCAAATCTGAACCTGGATATTGGCTGTGAAGTGCCTTGGAAAGTTCAAGATATCCTGCAATCAAATGATCCAGCAAACGACACCATTACCAACTATGTCAAAAATCTCATCATACTCATTGAAAGGATCGAAAATGCTCTCAACAAAATGCCACAGTAGTCCCCATTCACACATCACACCCATTGTATATTCCACCTAATATAGCATTTGCTTTGCGCACAAATCCTTTTAGTAGGGACTAGTTTATTAAGGTGCTTTAAAGAACAACACGTAACCGGCATCATCGTAAGCCACCACCACATTGGACAGGGGATGGCTCGCCATGCCAATGACCTCGTTATCGCATACTTTGACATGACCTGCTTGACCACCCGTTGTCAAGTGAAACGCGTACATGTACTTATCTTCGGCAATGCCATAGATAAAGTCTCCTTGAGGCGATGTGGATGCAGTGATAAAATCTGAGCCTTTCAGCTTGTTGTGCGTGAATGTATTGATAATCTGGCCCCGAATGGACATGATGAACAAAGTGTTTGTCTTGTTGCAGACCAGAAACTGGTCCTGGCGTTTAGGAATGGGCATAATGGTCTGAACAGAAGCGTTGCCGAGACCACCCATGGGATTGAGTTGGCCCTTTTCAATCTTGGGTTGAGGGTTGACCGTGTGCAGACAGGAGGTTGTTTTAGCATCCCAAATCTAAAATCAACAGCATGAGCACTTGACATTTCATGCTCTAGTCGCTGCGTTCTTACCTTGACTGTGCCGTCACTACTGGCGCTCAGCACACGCGTGTTGTCAGTACTATAGACCACTGCATTGATGAACGATGTGTGTCCTCTGAACTCTTTGAGCACCTTGCCTGATTTTAGGCCGTGTATTCTAATCGTCTGATCGTAACTTGCCGTCAATACTTGCGTGCTGTCTTTACTAAAGCTGATGGATGTCACACCCTCCGTATGTGCTGCAGGAATCCTCTTTTGACACTGTCCAGACTTGACTTTCCATATAGCAATTTTGCCATCCAACGACCCTGATGCCAATAGCTCGTTATCCTGGCTAAACTGAACGCACAGCACAGATTTATCCATGGCCATCAAGCTGTCTTTGGCCTGATATGCCAAATCTTTCCGCAACTTGCCTGTCAGGTAGTTCCAAATCTCAATAAATCCATCTACAGAGCCTGTTGCAAGGTATTGTCCGTTTCGAGAAAAGGAGGCACATTCGGCGTGTGTCTTTTTGCCTGGAAACTTGATGGATACATACGGTTTGGAGGGAAACATATCTTCCTCTGCTTTGTGCACTTGGACGGTGCCTTTGAATATGTCGTAGGTTGAGTCTGGCATGAGTATACCTTGGTGCTGCTGCCATTTAATGCTTTGGCCCAGTAAGGTGAGTAATCGACTGCCTGGTGCCACTGATATCTCCTTTTCTAGGCCTAGTAACAAAGTGTTCGTCATTGGATGCATGGAGAAAACTGGCTTTTACGCATGTACCTTTGGCTATGGCCGAGCGTCTATCGTGTGTTGTGTACTGTATCTTGGCAACAGGCGCCTGTTCCAGATAGTCCTCAACCATTTGGTATCTGTCAGGATGTTCTTCAAGCAATGAACGCATCACATTTGACTTTCGAAGCAGTATTTCTGCTGTGCTTATTTCGTTGATTTCAATCATTTCTAGCGTGATCTACTACAATCTTTAGATAACCACACGGCATGAACGATGGGATGACGGGCTCACCTGTTGGTACATATCAAGCAACTTCTCACTCGAGATGCCCAATTGGCTCACTTGCTTTAGCACAATGTCCCATCGGCCGTCTATGATGTCTTGCAGAAACTTGTGTTTGTTTTCAACAGTGTTGAGTGTCAGGCTGGATTCTCGCTCCAAGACTGAGCGAGTATGGTTGAGGTTGTTTTCTCTCAGAAACTGAATGACGAGTTTGACAATGCTACAGCAGAGGAATTAGCCTCATGACTTTATTCAGACGTATGTTCTAATGGTGTTACTCTTGTTTATCGATGCCTGGCATGGTTCTATATAAAGTCGAAAGCGGATTTCTTGTAGAAGCAGAGAGCTGATCAACTTGCTGAATTGCCCTGTGACCACATTTCCTCTTTAGCGGTGGGATTCCTGCCCATTCTGTGCACCCAATGTAGATGAGCACTGGTTTAAAATTTTCACCCGTATCTAAATTGCACCTTTTTCTTTTATAAATACAGCATATTGCAAGATGAAGATTCTCGAGCAGACAGACGACGAAATACCCATCCACATTGTGTCATCTGTCGACGCAGAGACACTACGAAAAGAAGAACAGCTGGCTCGTTTGCATCGTGTCAAGCGACGCAGAAACAGTGAAGCACGGAAAGTCATTGATGTTGGCCTCACCGTCAGTCGTGATGGATCAGACAAGACAGCTTCAGCCAGACGACGACAGATGAATGTAGAACCCCAGCAGAATGTGGAAGAGGATGCTGACATGGATCAAGTCGAGACAGGCGAAGTCTTGGCGCACTACAAGGCCAAACCTGATGGTGATGGTGATGCTGATGCTGACAAGGAAAACGTGGATGTGAGTGGAAGATCCATCTTCACGTTTCAGCAAACTATAAGAAAATCAGCAAACACCATGATGAAAAAGGCACTGGTTGAAGAGGAAGCAGCAGCAGCAGCAGCAGAGACATCCACAGCATCTACTAGCAGGAGAAAAAAAACAAAGGCACCCAGCAAGACACAGTCCAAAAACGCACCTGATCACGCTAAACGACGACGTATCCAGCGACAAATGGAACTACTCAAAGATAACCACAACGACGATGAGGATCCAGATGAGATACCCGAATCGTCAGACGAGGAGGAAGAGGGGTCAGGACAGACACAGCGCAAGCTCAACGACGACGATGACGAGTCTGAGGAGGAAGAAATACATCAAAGAAAGAGCATGTTTGTCGAGCAAGAAGGTTACGAAAGATACTTTCAAGATCTCCACGGCAGCTCAAAGACTTCCAACAACACGCTCTCCAAACTGCAAGTGCTTGAGCCCCAAGAGTTCCATCAAATCTTGCAAGCAGCACCCACGAAACACCTGCAAGAGATTGGCATTCTCTCAGAGATGCATAAACAACATTTTCCACAGTGGTTTTTCGAGCTTCATTCTGGATTCAACCTTGTATTTTATGGCTATGGTTCCAAGCGCAACTTGCTGAATGAATTTGCACAATCAGCATTGACAGATGGGCCTTTGGTCGTGGTCAATGGATTCTTCCCCTCCATCTCCATCAAAGACATATTGCTCAAAATCACAGCAGGCGCACTCGGCACCACAGGGCCCACAGGCTCAATTCAAGACCATGTTGAGTTTATTTGCGACTACTTTGCCAGTGAGGACAGAGACTACGAAAGCTTATACATTGTGGTGCACAACCTGGATGGGCCCAACTTGCGAAACGAGCGTACCCAAACAGCACTCTCGATGCTAGCCAATGCCAGCAACATTCATCTCGTCGCCTCAGTAGATCATCTCAACGCAGGCTTATTATGGGACAATGTCAAGGCCACGCGATTCAATTGGATCTGGCACGACGCAACGACGTATGACGATTATCTGGTGGAAACCAGTTTTGAAAACTCTTTGCTGGTGCGTACGGGCGAATTGGGCGGTGCGCGTGGTGCCAAATTTGTGCTTGACTCATTGACCAGCAACGCGCGCGGTGTATTTAAGATTCTGGCTGAACACCAGTTGATGGAGATGGGCATACAAAACATGGAAGGACGTGGTAATGAAACCGTTGGATTGACCTACAGCCAATACTATCAGAAATGTCGTGAAGGCTTCTTTGTGTCTAGCGATCTGGCACTGAGAACGGAATTGACTGAATTCAGGGACCATAAATTGATATCTACCAAGAAGAATTTGGATGGCACAGAGCTCTTCTTTATACCTTTGGATCAATCTACATTAGTGAGCATTGTCGAAGAATTGAACTAAGTCTATCGTGCGTTGCTTTGCAGATATCTTGTACATATTATATATATAATAATAAACCGTAGCATACTTTTATTATACACAGACTCAATCTCGAATGCATTCAATATTGGACAATACTTGGTTCCACTGCCGAATCAGGTCGGCTTTACGGATATTTTCTGCCTCTTGTATCTTTGCGCTCAATTTCTTCATTGAATCCAAAAGCTTGTCGTTGGAGCACCTGTCGTTGGCAGCATCTCTTTGCACTCGTATTTGTCGGACGAGCTCACTGGTTTCTTCCTCGAGGCCATCATTCTGCTTTTTGATATCGCTGACTTTGGCAATGTAATAGATAAATGTGGGGTTATTTTTGCGACATCTCTGCTCGTAGCTTGTGCACCATAATTGTTCTATTTCAGCGACAACAGCTATAGAAAAAAAGGGGATGAATAAACATGGCAGACAGATGTCAAGTGTTATCACAAACCAGCAAAATGACTGATCCTATTATCAAAGAAGAGTGAGTTCATACAGCGCGTATATTCTGTAGCAACAGAAGATGTCTCTTACCAAACTCTCTTGCCGCGATTTTTAACTTCCTCTGCTTTACTCGACATCAAAGCACTGTCATGTATTACTATCAGCAGGTGTATCTTTTTCACACATGAATCTCATCTTACATGACCAAATTAATAAACAAAAGCACCGTCAAAAATGAAAATAGGATAGCGAGCACCATCACCATATAGTCGTCTCCTGCATCACCATCAGTGATAGGATCCCAAATCCCCCAGATGAAGAACCACACCATTGAGAATGCTTTGAATGGGTTACCAAAATTGTTGCTGGAACTCGTATCGTGGAATGCAGCCTCGTTTTCGGCCGAGAAGGTCTCGCCTGAACTCGTGAGGTTGACTGAGCCTTCGTATTGTTCCTGAAAGAAAGAATCTTCTTTGTGAGAGAGTAAGACAATGAATGCATGTGTAAAGGCAAAGATGACGAGTAGCATAATAAACAAGACCTTGTAGACGGATTTGATGAGTTGAATGATGGTTTCCAGTGTTATACCCTATAGAATATGATGTAAGGTTCATTGTTTTAGTCGATGTTACAACAATAACATGATACTTACAATGAACGCAAATACTCTCAATCTCAATATACCATGCAACCAAAGTACAAGGGCACAGACGCTTCCCATTTCATCCTGGGTGTATATTGTGGTTAGTAATCATTATCATCCACCAAAAGAATATGTCACTTACAATGCCATCCTGAAAATTGGCTATCTGCCAGAAATTGACCGCCGGGAGCACGAATGCCAAAATGTCAACCACATTGTATGGTGAAATCAGGTACGCAAGTTGGCTGTGATATTTGATGAACTGACGTATCTCCTGAATGAGCAAGATGCCTCCAGATACAAACATAAGAATGATGCAAGCTAAATGGCCACTGTTGTTCTCAATAGGTGTTCCCAAGGCATAACTAAACACCTCTCTTGGAAACAGCACACCGACCGAGAAGGTTATGTAGTAAGTGAGACAGATGAAATAGAGGAGGAAAAACCGCGTGCGAGCGAAATTCTCCCATTTGTATTGAAGCAAAACCTCAAAAACGGTATCTCCTTGATGAAAAATATCGCTTTCATGCTGGTTAGTAGCCTTTCGGATGAAAGCGCTTGTTGTTTTGTATGGTATGATTGCATCAACCTCCTTTTGCTTGTACAAGATGCCGCAGGCTTGAGCTAGCTTGATGATCAGTTGGCCAAGTTTTGCAAACCATCTTTCTAGAAAGCTGGTGTTCTCCCGAACATTGTCATCCTCATGTCGATCTTCTGGAAAATCACTGTACGAGTTGAAATGATGAAGAGGCACCACACAAAGCTTAATGAGGCTCTGATTCACCATGCCGCCGTTCAATGTAAAGAATTGAATGACACGTGTTACCCACGTTTGCTTTCTTTTAATATGCCACCATTGCCCAACTCTGCTCTTGATACCGTACGCTATGTGGCTAGACCACCAGTAGAACAACCGTGATAGCAAGCCGCCCAGGAACCAATGATTGGTGTATTTGGTAATCTGCTCCTTGGTAGAGTGCGTTTCCAGGTCTCGAAAATCAGGCTCCATCATTTTGTGAAGCGTCTGCATGTTCATCTCGTCATTCGCCTCAGAAGGAAGGACTGTCATGATCTCTGGTCTGATCTGCAAGTAGGATAGCTTTTTACAGCTTTTCAGCAGTAGGTCACCATTACCACGCTCCTGCAAGAATAGAATAGCGTCTGTCAAGGCAGAGAAGCTACCTGTGCCCAGCTTTTTGGAATGCAATATCACTCGGTTGAACATCAGCTTAAAGAGGTCGT
>DF836458.1:16707-41496 GCA_000950595.1 Mucor ambiguus
GGCAAAATGCTTTCTTATGAGGATAATGGATGTTTTTGAAGAGAACTGCAAAATGATAAGCGCTCCAGCTTAGCATGGTTTTGTCTTTATGCTTTGATGCGCTTTAGAATCTAGTAAATTTGAATGCTTCAAGTTTTAAATCACTCGTTCAAATACGAAGTGCATTTTGCCAGATCGAGTGTAAATCTTAGTTATGACCGAATCATAGTTCATGCCCATTACATGCAAAAGTGTAGAATCAACGCCTAGATCTAGTATTAAAAGCCTGTTGTAACTTGACTCAGTTGGAAGCTATATTCAGACTTTTGAATCAATTTTAGGCGGAAGGCTAGAGAATGCAGAATCAGCGAATTGGTTTATGAAACAAAGCTTCTGATTTGAGGTCAGAGTAAACGTCTATGACGCCGTATAACGCATGATTGCAATGTCTGAAATAGCCAAATATTATCTTCTAATGCTTGCCAAGTTGAATCAGCAGACACGAAATGTGTCTAATTTTGTGATTCAATGAATAAACTTCCTAATATTGTGGACCAAGGAGATTACCTCTGTTGTAAGTCTGGCTTCGTCTTCATCATATGCATTGACAATCAAAACTAGTGCATTCTTTTTTAATCAAAAGATTACAATCAAGGATTCAAGATAGATCATAAGACCCTGGAATGTTGATCATGCGCATCTACAAGACGAAATCTATCAATGCTTGGACATTTTGGTACTAAAGGCACTGGTGTGTGATTAAATGTGATCAAAAAGCCTTCATTTCTTGATAGAGCATCCATCATTTAGACCAGATCGTCTTTTCTCTCCGGTGGCGTCTACAATGATATATTAAATACGTTGCTCCAAAGGCAACACAAAGATTATGCTCAGACCTCGACTAGTGAGACACTCGATCCTCCCGCCAAATGGGCTATACTGGCAACTGGCGAGCAGTGCATGCCCTGGAGAATTGTTCTTGAATGTGATAGAAGACAATATGCTACAGGATCTTCGCTTTGTAGCTTCCATGTTTATAGTCACATCGATGACGACTTGTATCCTTGTGTGTTCCCAACTTGATGGTTGCAAAAGTCGCGTCTCGTTTGGTAAAATATTTTCTTATTGGTGATTGACCTCCAAGTGGAGGACAATTTTTTAGACTTGAAGAAATCATCAGCGATTCTTTTTTTCTTTTTTCTTCTTTTTTTTCTTCTTCCTGTTCTTTGTAAAAAAACAAAAAGTTTAGTTGCACCTTTTATCTCATTTTCTTGGTAAGCGCATATGACATATCATTGCTCTCTGAAGTCTTACACGGCGCTATTGTAGATTTGCTATTTTTCTCGAGAAACTCATAAAAAACACATTCAAAAATGGACGCAACTACACTTCTTGCCAACACTTTATCAAATGGTAAATCTTCAGAGATTGAAGCGCCAGAGAGAGCAAAAGGCACCTTGTTTACCTTGTTTTTTATTTAGATCGTGCTTTGCGTGAAGATGCCACTCAAAAATTAGAATTATTTGCTCAAGAAAACTACGTAAGAAAGCTGTAAATGATAACACACAATGAAAAATTTTTTATTCAAACTTGTATTATAGTCTAGCTACGTGGTTTCTTTGTGTCAAATTCTTGCCAACGAGCAAAATGACGATCAAATCAGAATGTCTGCTGGTCTCGCCATGAAGAACACCTTGACAGCAAAGGTGAGAGTTTTGGCGTAGAGAGAGAGAGAGGGAGAGGAGTTTAGCGGGATGGCATATTCAACCGTTGTTATTACAGGAATTCGCTCGCAAAGAGGAGCTTTCTCAAAGGTGGCTCTTGACTGCTGAGGATCTCCGTGCTCAAATCAAGCAAGGTGTAAGTTTACATACAAATGTGTCGTGTCAATCATATTTGCTAAACGAAAATTCAGGTCCTTCAAGGTTTGGGCTCTCCTAAAAAGACGGTCGGCAATATTTCTGGTCAAGTAAGTGGGAGGAAATGATTCAATGTGAAGAAAGTGTCTGAATCTCATGTCAATGTGTGTATCTAGGTAGTAGCTGCCATCGCTGAAATCGAATTGCCTTTGGGTCAATGGCCAGACTTGATCCGTATCATGCTTGAAAACATTTCAACGGACAATGCTACATTAAAGCAATCTACCTTGCAAGCCATTGGTTATGTTTGCGAAGCTACTGTAAGTTTATTTTATGCCGACGTGTAGAAATCATGTCTACTCACTTGTTGTAACAGGACCCTCTAGTGCTTGCTAGTCAATCAAACGATATTTTGACCGCCGTTGTCCAGGGTGCTCGCAAAGAAGAACCAAAGTAAGTTGATTCAGTAGCACTACCAAATGATCAACTCTAACGCACTACGCCAGCCAAGAAGTTCGTCTTGCAGCTATCAAGGCTTTGATCAACTCTCTCGATTTCATCAAGGAAAACTTTGAGCGTGAGGTATGTGTATATATGCGAGAGGAAAGGAGAAAATGGAAGGTTTAGCGAGAGAGAGAGAGAGAAATGATCACTAAAATTTGATATCTTCTAGGGCGAGCGCAACTTTATTATGCAAGTTGTCTGTGAAGCTACTCAAAGTGAATCCAGCGATGTTCAAGTGTCTGCTTTCGAATGTCTTGTTCGTATCATGCAAACCTACTACGACAAGATGCGTCTTTATATGGAAAAGGCCTTGTTTGGCGTACGTATCATCTATACTGTTCATTGTGCTATCAAAAAAGAAGCTAACCCCTTATGACGTATTAGCTTACCGTTGCTGGCATGAACAGCGAAGATGAACGAGTTGCATTGCAAGCTATCGAATTTTGGTCCACAGTCTGTGATGAGGAGATTGAACTAAAGGAAGATTTGCTCGAAGTAAGTTGTGTTTATAAGAAGAGGAGACGAAGGCAAAGCTCACCCGCATTTATATCAGGCTCATGAATCTGGAGAACAGCCTGAGCGTGAAAGCTACCATTTCGCCGAATTAGCCCTTGCCGATATCCTTCCTGTGCTTTTATGGACTCTCACAAAGCAAGAAGATGATTATGATGAGGACGAATGGACTGTTGCAATGGCTGCTGCCACTTGTATCTCTTTGCTTGCTCAGTGTGTTGGTAACAATGTCATTCAACCTGTCGTGCCTTTCATCGAATCAAACATTCAAAATGAGGATTGGAGAAACCGCGAAGCTGCTGTCATGGCATTTGGTTCTATTTTAGATGGTCCAGATCCAGCTGTCTTGACTCCTTTGGTTGATCAAGTAAGCCGGAGGTGGTGGTTGATGTTGGTTTTGAGATACTGACACACTTTTTTCTGCTAGGCTTTACCTACTTTGATCCAAATGATGAAGGATTCTGTCGTTCACGTCAAAGATACCGTCGCTTGGACTCTTGGTCGTATTTGTGAACTGCTTATTCACTGTATCAAACCTGAGGTTCACTTGAACGAATTGGTATCTGCCCTTGTATACGGTCTCCAAGATAACCCTCGTATCGTAGGCAACTGTTGTTGGGTAAGTCAAAACAGGAGAGAGAGACATGGATAAATTGGCGCCTAACTCATAGTCTTTGTCTAGTCATTGATGAATTTAGCTGAGCAGCTGGGCCCTGGTGAAGGTGCTGTCACATCACCTCTATCCGTCTTCTTTGAAGGCATCATCACTGCTCTTTTGCAGTTCACTGAAAGAGCCAACAATGAAGCCAACTGTAGAACATCTGCCTACGAAGCCATTTCCACACTCGCCATGTGCTCAGCCGATGTAAGTAGTGCTTTATTTGCAGTTACAATGTACCTGAATGCTGATGTTGTGTGTGTGTGTGAAAAATAGGATTGTATCAACACTGTTCAAAGAGTTGTGCTGACTGTGCTGGATCGTTTAGAGACCACCATGGCCATGGAGAGTCAAATCCTTGACGCAGATGATAGAGCCAGCCACTCTGAATTACAGTCGAGTTTGTTGGGTGTCTTGACCAACTGTATCCGCCGCCTTTCTAGAGATATCAGCCAAGTCGCTGATCGCATCATGACAGTCGTGCTCCAACTTTTGAACAACCAATCCAAGCAAGCAACTACTACTGAAGACGCTTTCCTGGCTATCGGTGCCATGACCAGCGCATTGGAAGCTGATTTCAACAGATATGCTCAATTATTCGTACCTATCCTCTGCACCGCTTTGCAAAATCCTGCCGAATACCAATTATGTTTCATTGCTGTTGGCCTTATTGGTGATATCTGCCGTGCTCTTGGAAAGGATGCTGCACCCTATTGTAACGAACTGATGCAATTGTTGGTGACTAACCTTCAATCACCTATTCTTCATCGTACTGTCAAACCTGCTATTCTCTCTTGCTTCGGCGATATTGCTTTGGCTATTGGCGATCAGTTCAGCGCATATTTGGAAGTTGTCATGATGGTCTTACAACAAGCTGGCGGTATGCGCGCTGATAGAGAAAATTACGAGATGATTGATTATGTCAATACTTTGTACGAGGGCTGTGTCGAGGCATATGTTGGTATTGTTCAAGGCTTGAATGGCACACCTCAAGGTAAGACTGGTAGATTTGGAATGTATTGATAGTTGTTAACATTTTGATAGCTGCCATGTTATTACCCTTCTTGCCTCACGTCTTTGACTTTATGCATCTCATTGCTGCTGATCCCAACAGAACTGATTCTCTCACAAGATCTGTCATTGGTTTATTAGGGTAATTCATGCAAATTTTATCGGATTGGGGCAGTATCTAACCATTCTTTTCTATAGTGATCTTGCAGAGACATTTGAGGGACAATTGAAAGCATTTTTCCAACAAGAGTGGGTTCCTGCCTTGTTGCGTGAAGCTAGAACAAGCCGCCATTACACTCAAACCACCAAAGAAACCGCACGTTGGGCCAAGGAGGTAAGTAGCATGGTAGAGATGTCTCCCAGTGTGTGCTAATGCTATTCTTTTTGCCTAGATGATTAAACGTGCTTGTCAATAAGCATTTTGCTCCATGTTCCTCTTTTCATTTATACACTCACATCTTTCTTTTTCTATAATTTACTGTTTGCCCTGTTTATTACCAGTCTTTCTTCTTCTTGACAAGAGCAAGATCAACTCTTTTGTATTCATAACACGACCCTTTTTTATCTCTTTATTTACTATACAAACAAAATCTTTCTTTCAGACATAGCTTTGATTAGCTACATCTCTCTCTTTTTTTTTTTCAACCCTAACACACACTCCTACACTCCTGCCCTCCCCTCAAATACACACACACACACACACTCACACACTCACTCACTCACTCACTCACTGACACTCACACCTACCCCCACCCCCTCTTCCCCTTAAATGTATACGCTTGAATTTTTTTCTTTCATCTTTTCGTGAAAGGTAGAAAACGAAACAAAAAAAGAATAAATATCTCCCTCTTACCCAATACACTCAACTGCATCCAACACTCTCTCTCTCTCTATCTCTCTCATCACAATACGATTTTGAATTAAAAAAAGAAGAGTGCTGTAAATAGAGTTCGATTTGTGGCTGGTTCAATATGAATGATGTTATTTTTTAGCGGAGGTTCACATGAGATTGGGTTAATTTAAGCCAAATTATCATCAGCCTGATTGCCGTATACTTGTTCTCTCTTTCTCAGCTCATTCAAATATTACACTTCTTTCTTTCTTTTGAACTCTTTAGAAATTGGGTCTCATCATGTCAATCCTAAACTCTATTCTCGACGTGCTCTCGTCTTTTACGGGGTGTTGTATGCCTAGTTCAAACCTCAGTATCAATGGAAGAGCGTATCGCATAATTAAATTACTAGGAGAAGGGTAAGGTACAACAGAGGGATGTCATGGATCAGCGCTAACTGTCATGTAGTGGCTTTTCCTTTGTTTATCTGGTTCAAGATGGATCTGGTAATCAGTATGCCATGAAAAAGATTCGATGCACGCTAGGTACAGAAGAAGCAGACTTGGCGCAAAGAGAAGTGGATATCTACCAGCTATTTAATCATAAAAACATCATCAAGATGGTGGTAGGTGCTTGTCAACGTGGCTGATAGTACATGCCCTGATTCACATTTATCCGCAGGACTCTAGTACAATTACCGAGCCAGATGGCAGCAAGACCATCTACATTTTCTTGCCCTATTACAAAGTAAATTCAAAATAGCTTGGCATGGATGAATATTGGACTAATACTAGATGATTGATTAGAGAGGAAACTTGCAAGATGCCATCAACAAAAACAACATGAACAAGACTCATTTTCCAGAAACAGACATGCTTCGTATGTTTAGAGAGGTCTGTGTGGCAGTGGAGGCTCTACATACGTATAAAGCGCAAGGTGGGGCTAGAGTGCTGTATGCACCAAGCCAAGTAATATCGCCCGAGGACGAAAATAGACAAGATGAAGCCTTACTGAGCCATGCACAAGACCAACCTTCAGGTGGACAATTAGAAACTGGCAAGCGAGGTGAAATGGTGCCTTGGGCGCATAGAGACATCAAACCTGGGTAAGTGTTGCTTTTTTTCAAATAAAAAAGACCAATGCTTAACCCCTTTCAAAGCAACGTCCTGATCTCGGATGATGGCGATATACCTATACTCATGGATTTTGGATCTGCTTGTGCTGCCAGAATTCAAGTAAACACAAGACAAGAGGCATTACAGCAGCAAGATCTCGCTGCCGAACAATGTACTATGCCATACAGAGCGCCAGAGTTATTTGATGTCAAAACAGGCACCACATTAGACGAGAAAGTGGATATTTGGTCACTGGGATGTACGCTGTATGCTATGGCATATGGACAATCGCCATTCGAAGTGAATATGGATCAAGGTGGTTCTGTAGCACTAGCAGTGTTGAACAATCAATACAAGATTCCCCAGGACTCAAACTACTCCAAACAAGTAAACGACACAATCCAATGGATGTTGACAGCGAATCCAGCAACAAGACCTTCTATTCAACAAGTAATTGCTAAATTAGATGACTTGCTAAAAGAAAGTTCAAATGAATAAAAAGAAAAAGGACAATGTATTTATATCATCATGCAATTTGACTTTGTTCCAAATCCATATGCTGGCCAAAACACCGCATCCATTGATCTTCAGGCACAAGCGATCCAAATAGATCCTTCATGTGATCTCCAAGCTATCGCCCATTATAAGTATGCAAATACATGAATAGCGTCTGAATACTTACCATCTCCAACTCGCGGATGATGTTCTCCATAAGAACTACATAAGCGTAATATACCATATAGCATTCATCTTTCTTTTCTTCTGCTAATTCATGCTCGTGCAGTGACATCTCCATCACAAGCGGCAATTGCTGTAGTTTTTGAATCAAGAGCTGCCTGGTCTTTTCAGCAGGCGGCAGGTAGGGCGGCAAGGGTGTTTTCAGCTGTAACGCTGAAGCCAGCAGATAAAAGTACAGAAATACATTGCCTGCCATCTCCATGAACTCGTTCGAAGCAGGCATCAGAAAATTCCTTCGCACATGAATAGCCCATACATCTTTCAAAATCACGATTCTGAGGGACAGTAATCTGTCCAGAATGCTCTGACAGCAAGCCAGCATAGCAGAATACGTCTTAACAGGAAATGGGCCCTTCAAACGAGGCTCGTTGGGTGCATGCACAAGAAGACCTTGTAAATCGAAAATGCTGACTTGGATAGACAGCTCGATTTTTTGTAGCTCTGCTGCTCTAGCCCTGTTTTTCCTTGCCAAGATCAATGTGTTGGATTGGCTGTAAGGTGCTGCTGTTTGAGTCGATGTTGTTGAAGGTGCCTCTGGGAGATCTTCTTCCGAGTAGACAGAGACCAGTTGTTTGTACAGCCACGACAGCGTCAATAGCAGGTCAGATAGCCCCTTTCTTACTTCTCGCCTTGCTTCGTATGGCCACACATAAGCTGTGACAAACAAGCCCAATATAACACCTACAGAAACCGCCAGACAGCGCATCCATGCGAGCTCAAATACGTCTACACTATCATCCAAACGATGATTAAACTTGTACAGCACAATCAGATTATAAGCAAGCAATGTAAACAGGCCGAATCTTCCGTGCTTATGATGGAGAATGAGCCAGAAACTCGGGATCGATACAAGCCATGTGCACAGCCAGAGTATAATGGTGTTGTCTTGGAAAATGGTATAGATGATGGCCGCTAGTACACAGCCCAAGACGGTAGCAATGACTCGCAGGACAGCACCCAAGTTGGTACCGCCTAAAGTAGGTGTCATTATTGCCATAACCGTGATCAATGTCCACTCCAGCTTGAACTCTGTGAAATATGGCCGTGTCGCAGGAATAAATGCGAGTATGGAAATTAATTCAGCTGTCAGCATCGATTTGATGGCAAACTTGACCCGATAGGTCCTAAATCCAGAGAAAAAACTCCATAGCTTCAGCAGAAATCGTCTTACTTTGCTAGTATGGAGTGGAGTGTGGAGCGTGTTGAGCGTGTTGTGGTTGTTGGGAGTGAAGTCTGTGTCGGAAGGCGCATCACAGTCATCATCTTGAGGGCTGTAAACTGTGTATTTGCGCTTATAAATACCATGTCATTCATTTAAATGTGATACGGCTACTTACCGTGCTTGCGTTTGAACAGATATCTGATCCAGGAAGAGGTATTTTCACTTTGGTCTGATTCTTCCATGTCTTCAAACACATATTGCACACTTTCCACCAACACCATCAGTTCTTTGGCAAATTCGAGCAGACAGAATACGAAAAAGTACACCAGAAACACATCATCTGCTGAATCTTGTTTCTGTTTGAGAAATAGCGAGTGTAATTCATGTGATTTAATATTCTTCTGCTGTTGTTTCTTGAACTTGCGCTTGTAAAATCGCATCAATGCTTTGTGTTGCGAAGCTTCAAACAATTCAATAGCACTGGCCAGGTTTTGCCTCATCAATCTGAATGAAGGTGTTGTTTGCGTAGTCTTTTGTGTGAATCTTGCTTGTAAATGAACTATTGTTTGCTTGCAAGTGTAAGCCAATGACTTCATGGGTGATCGCACGGAGCGGATAAACTGCACTAAAGCGCCTTCGCTTTTGCGGCTGGTAGTCGCTGCTGGATCCTCGTTTGTAGACATGGAGAAATAGTCTGCGGGTGTTGCTATACTTGCTGATTGCCGCTCTCTTTTCAGCTCGCATTCCATCTTTTTACGCTGTGGCCCTGCTTTCACATTGAATGTCTCTTTACCGGAGGCTGTTGATGATGATGCAACTGGATTGTCCATGTCAGATGAGTCGCTGCTATTATTGTTGATAGCCCCGTACCCTCCTCTTGCAAGTTTGGTAGCAGCTGTTTGCTGCATGACTTCCACTTGGAGACCACAACTGCTTCTGAGACCGCCGATATGCTGCGCCAGTCGCTCGAGGCTCTTGACGATGGTCTTATATCCCTTGGCATGATATTGCATCTCCAAGTTGTAGAATTCGAGGCTTGCATCCTTAAGTGCTGGCTTCAGCGCTGTGAAACTGGCTCTGTGTGTCTTGAATGCGGTCTCCAATGTCTTGTTTGCCGTGAATTCCGGCAGATCTGCATCCAGCAAGAAGGTTTTTGTCAGTAACTTCAGCAAGATGCGAGTCGAGGATAGGCTTGAATCGATATTGGATCTTAGTTTCTGCGTTGCTGTCATGGGCCATACAAATATACAAATAGCCACAGAAATAATGGTGCCAAATGCAACAGTGGAGAATGTGTCCGTAATGATGTCAAAATCAAATTCTGCTTCATTTCCTGACCCCTCTCTTACAATAACGGTAAATAAGATGATGAAAGCGAGTCCCGAAGCTATGGATCATTCATATTGATCAGAAGGCGTTTGGTTAAAGTACACATCAAACTCACCTGTCAATACACTCGGTGTGTTTAACTTGGCCTTTAGATACGAGATCACAAATGTACTGCCCGCAAGCCATACACCCAGAGATACAGAATAAGCCATCCATGTCATCTCGTTATCCAGGAAGTAGTCCGTTGTATACATGCTCGCCAAACTCAGAGTCAGTGCTGCCAGTGTGTAGAGCCATCCAAATCCAGCTGCTTCCACCATGCCGCCTACTGTTTTCGCTGGATTGAAAAATAAAGTTACTGTCGCAATCATATGGCTAGCAATGTGAGTGCCACATAATGCATTCAGCTGTGGTACAAAGGTGAACAGCGACCCAATCATATAGGCAAAACTGCATTTTAACACCATCTTTTGTTTATGGGACAATGTCAAATACTGATCTTGGAAGGCCGTCCAATGTTTTGCGTATCGCTTCAATGTCGATAATTGCTGGTATTTTCTCTTTTTGATTCGCCCATCGCCACCATCTTCTTCTTCCTCATCATCGTCGTCGTCTGATGAAGAAGATAGCGATAAGGGCATATTACTTTTAGCAGTGAGATCAGCAGGTGTACTGAGATCTTTTGACGTTGCGATGCTTCTGTCATGTTGGTCAATCACGGATTACTAATAACACTCATATGCATATGAAATACCTTTTTTTGCTTTGTCCTTTTCTCGATATCCACCTGTTCAAGACAGATAGATAATTGCTACTGCTGCTTCTTTTCGTTTGATTATTGCTGCTGTGAGACGGGTATATTTGCACCGTAGACAAAGAGATAGTTCTCTTTTGCCTTGTACCATCATCCAAGATGACTTCGTAATCGCTTTGATTGTCAAAATAGTTGGACGATGATAGTGTTCTGGACAAGTAATGAGGTGATGAAGGTGTTGTTGCAGTGGTTGTAATTGCAATGGGGGACAGTAGCAGTGGATCTGTCTCTTCTGCTGCTGTTGCTGCTATACTGTTGGGTAACGATGCTGTAAAGTAGGCAGACGATCTATACGACGACGACGACATATCTTGATTACTAACTTCAGGTTCATTGTTGTATTGAACAGGCGGGGGGTTTGTTGTAGCTATAAAGGCGTTCAATGGCTTCGATTCGCCTTTGTGATGGTGATTGTTGAATAAATTAGAGATTCCAGACGGCGGTCCAACTGATTTCTTTGGCTGCTGCTTACGATATGAAGAATCGCTACTACTGCCGTCTTCTTCAGAGGAATCTAATAAATGGAGCGTTTCATTGTTACTGGGCATTTTATATCGTATTTTTTTGTAGTCGACATATAAAAAGGGGGAAGAAGAAGAAAAGAAATGGTAAAAAAAAGGGAGAGAACAGAAAAGAAATCTAGAGATAATGATAGCAATCGAGAATCTATTCAGGTACACATTTGGAGCCTTGTGAACACATCTGAGCATAAATTAGACTCTATAAGGTTTATATAGGCTGATGGATTATTCCCCACACATTTATACATGCATGATTTAGATGGAATACTTGCAAAAAATAAATAAATAGAATGCTGAATGTGCCCTCGATACAAAACCATTAGGCAGGTTGCTCTTTATGCTTTCATTACTGCCCTACATCTATATGTTCGTTGTTCAATAACAATGATTTTGTGCTACATTAATCAAAAGTAGTTTGTTTACATTCAGGTACGAACTTGGAAACGATAGTTTAAGGGGGAGGGAATTATAACTGATTAGGCATCGTGCTCAGGCTGTACTATTACATGGCCTGCATGAAGTGCCTTCTCGAGTCTCGAAGATACATACATGTTTTTCTGATAAACAGTATCATCTCCATATGCGTAAGCATACATTTTTTGCACAATGATATCATTTTAACTTTTAGCTTTGGTATTGTACAACCTTTTCTTCCATAGCGACTGTTGCTACAAGAAAGCATCACTGTATGAAAATATCAGAGGGCTGGTCTCTATACTCTAGCATCTGTTATTTTTTAGAGATGACCATACTAGTGCGTGTATACTAACGTTTAACTTTTTCAATTACTAAAGGTCGCATGAGGACCCTGTATAGACGGCCGGAAATAATGAATCTAGGGTACTTCAGGTTTGTATCGATGGGATTAATCTATACAAGAATAGGTAATACAAGCATCTTTACTCCAACAACTCAAAAGTATGCAAATCACAGCAAAATTTGGGAGCATTTGTGCTGTGATTTCTCGTTTTGGAAACCGTTTTAGACCGCCAGAACAGCACCAAACAATTGCTCTTGGATAGCACTTACTTTCTGACACCTCTGCTCAACTTTTTTGAGAACCAAAAAATATCATCAAAAATCGTTCAAAAAGCATGAGGTACCACTCATAATTTTCGTCGAAAATTAAACGATCGCGTTTTTGACACCAAAAACAAAGACTTTTCTTATAACATACATCAGTCTAAAATACTTCTCTTGACCCAAAGCAATCCCTGAAATCGTTTTAGTGAAACCTTTATATGTAAAAACATTGCACTTCTGCCATAATTGTCAGCACGTATTCTCTCACATTGCTCAATAGATTTATTCAAAGCATTTATTATAACTAGCACCATTGGATTTACCTTAAAAAGTACTTTAAGAAAGCTTAAGGGAGGATGCTTCTAGCATCACGACTTATATAGTCTTTTTTCGCAAAATAGATGAATCGATTCAATTTTGGTTTACATTTGGCCAATCTTGAGCGAGATAGGACATTTCGGAGAATTAAATGATTTGGCTGGCCAGAATGCCTTTTCTAGAAGACAATTGACGTTTTTGAAAGCAATGACAACGAGATGGAGAATTGAAGAGCGCAATAGCTTAGTCTGCTTGCTTTTGGATGCTTTTTTTTTCCAAAATGTCACATCTAATGGATTTAGTCGTAGTAAATGGCCCAGTCAATGAGACCTCAATGGAAAACACAGCATTGGCGCCATATTTGAGATTGCATAGGACGTTTTGTGTAATAAACTTAGCATAAATGCTTTTGAAAATGTATAGTGTACTGTTCATTAAACATACGGGACTATTGTAAAGAGAATCAAGTGCTTGCAACCCCAATACTTTTGAGCAAATGTCACTGATGTACAGGGATTTGCGAGAGACATTGTACAGATTTCTCAAGGATTGATGCCAATTATATCTACATATTCAAGTAGTGTCTTACTTTAGCCTTGTACCTAACTACTGTACAAATGATCGTGTCCAAGTTGAACTTTTACAGAACTGATTCAAGTATAAACCGTAAATCAACAACAATGCTTACCTTGAAATGTCGCTTATCCAATGCGTACATCACGTGTTAGTGGATGTAAGATTTCCACCTTAAAACAATTTTTTTTGGAGAAGATTAATAATGTTGTCTTTCATCTTTAATACATAGTACAATAATTATATAAATTTAAATGGACAAAGACAAAGCAAAAGACAATAGCAACACACTACCAGTGAAAGATTTCTTATCTCGACATGTTCCTGACCAAGTGACAAATTCAAGACGATTATGTTATCGACATCGACCTGATCTTATAAAGCAGAGACAACCAGATGGACTAGATATCGAAAACGCACAGAGAGTAAGAAGACATATTTATGTAGCGAAAATACGCTAACCTGTAGAACGATTAGCAATTGGAAGAGCTACCAACAGAAGACAAAGCTGCCATCACACACATCTGGTCCTTATTCTCAGCAGCACCCGCAGACCAACGTATCTTGATATTGCGAGGTCTTTTATCTACATGCTGTATGCCCCAGCTTTCCTTTATACATGATGCTATCAAGCCCTTATTGCGGATCGACTTTTTATCTATTTTACCCCGTGAGATTTCCTTACAAATCTTCTTTTACCTGGATGCCAAGTCGTTATGCCATGCAGCACAAGTATCTCACAATTGGAAGACCTTAGCAGATGATGATGCGCTCTGGCACAGAATGTGTGAACAACATATTGACAAAAAATGCACCAAATGTGGATGGGGGCTTCCTTTGTTGAATAAGCGTCGAACAGCTACTGCGATAAAACGTCCATTGATCGAGCCCAGTGATGCTCCACTACGAACAGCTTGCGGACCTTCTTCCATTTCTCGCAACGATGTCCAAAGAGAAGAGGAAGAGCAAGAGCACGCAGCAGCAGCAGCAGCAGCAACAACGACAACAGCGATAGAGCGTCCCAGTAAAAAGAGCAGAATCGAGACAGAGGCCGACACATCATTTAAGAATATATTTGACGGCACAAATACGACAATGGGAGAGAGTGGATGTCCACCACCGCCACCATCTCGTCGTCCATGGAAAGACGTCTATTCCGAACGATTGATGGTTGAAAGAAACTGGAGAAACAACAAGTACAAATTGCGTGTATTGAGCGGCCACACAGATGGAGTGATGTGCGTTCAATTCTGCGACGGAAGCAACATTCTAATGACGGGTTCATACGACAAGACCGTCCGTATCTGGTGCCTGGAAACCGGTCAATTGATTCGCACATTGACAGGACATACTCGTTGTGTTCGTGCCTTGCAATTTGATGAAGCCAAGTTAGTGACTGGAGCTATGGATCAGACATTGAAGATCTGGAACTGGCAAACTGGTAAATGCATTCGTACCTTGGAGGGTCACACAGGAGGTGTATTGAGTCTGCATTTTAACTCAAGATTAATGGCAAGTGGTTCAACTGATCATACAATCCGAGTCTGGAACTTTTCTGCTGGCGAGTGCTGTACATTGACAGGACACACAGAGTGGGTGAACTCGGTGCGCTTTTGTCAAGAAGGCACCATCTTGGTGTCTGCTAGCGATGATTCGACCATCAGACTATGGGATGTTCAAAAACGATCCTGTATGCAAGTGCTGAATGGACATGTGGGTCAGGTGCAAATTGCCGTACCAAGCCCTCTTGGATTCACACATCGATTTGATACCGAGGAAGATGATGCTTATCTGAGTACGCTGAACAGAGCTGGTAGTCTGCCCCAGCTGCAACCTGGTTGTGCTGCAGACAGCAGCAACAGCTCAAATCAAACAAGCTCGTCCGCAAGAAGAAGCACGACCAAGAAAGAAACAACATCCACGGCTGTGTCATCCAAAAACCCTATTATTATATCTGGATCATTAGATAATACAATCAAACTGTGGGACATGATCACAGGTAAATGTATTCGCACGTTATTTGGCCATGTGGAAGGCGTTTGGAGCCTGGCGTACGACACTCTCCGTATTGTCTCTGGATCTCACGATAAGACAGTACGCGTATGGGATCTCGGTAGCGGTAAATGTATGTACGCATTGGAAGGCCACAATGGTCCCGTAACAAGCGTTGCTCTGAGTGATACGAAGATCATCTCGACATCTGATGATGGCGATATAAGAATATGGGACTATGGTGTGTTACATTCTTGATTTTCAAGTATAAGATAGTAAGAATAAAAAACTTGATTCTTTCCTATATTGGTAGTAACATATCAAAGAGCCTTGTACTTAAAGTTCCGTGAGAGATGGTACTTAACAAGCCTTTTATTAGGGGGCTGTAAAATCCAAAGAATTGCGTGATTTCAAGCGTCTTTCTACTGTGTATTGCGACATTTCATTACTAAAAATGTATTGTGTGATTAACCAATTGCCATTCAGTTGTAACCACTATCTTTGTTGATTTTAAAGAACAGCTTGGAGCATCAGTAGCTGAACCTCTGATGACAGAAGAAATGCACATGAGGGGATCGCTGCCATGTATGTTCTCTAGAAAATAACGCAATCTGCCTCATTTGTAGCTCTCGCACTGTCAAGTACGATAGTATAAGCTTGATTTCCACTGCAGCACCGCGGTAAATGCAAACTGGAGACACTCGCGCAAAAGGAAACCTTAATTTGTAGTTACATTATTGGATTAGATTCGTCAAATGGAACCACTCAATTGAAGTATTTTTTGATGTAACATTTGCAAGCAAATAAATAATTTTCATTTATAAAGCGAAAACTGACATTTCTTTATTTGAAACTCGGATAAAATACAGCTTCCATTTCCTTGTACCACATTTGCTTATCATTATAGATTCTTGCGTGCTCTTGCGTCTTGATTTCCCCTCTTTCTTTCGTCTATTTGCTTTTTCTCTTTTCTTGCTATATATCCATATATCTGAAATAACAAAAAAAAATCAAGAGGAGATCAAGAACAACTGTCAATTAATTATATGATAAATAGCGGTTGTAAGTTGTGTGTAGACTGATTTACCCAATCAAAACAAGCATTAAATGTATTATAGCTTCTTCTGCAAATACATGGTTGTCAGCCCATAATAACATTGTCAATTCACTTAACCAAGTTATGGATTCTGTATCTGTTCTTTCTGATGTAGAGCTTCAAAAGGAGCTGTCCTTGTTTGCAAATGCTCAGTTTACCTATGACATTGCTCCTGGTGTAGCAGCCAATGACGATGGCATTTCTCCTTCTTCCAACATCAATGCTCATCCTCACAAGGCAAACAAGCCTGATATGCACTCGCTTTTGAATGTTAAGTTGGCCTCATTGGCTGAGAACAACTACCATACTTCCATGTCACCTGGTGAGTTGCTGAAATGCCGCATTGTCTGGTTGCATCTATAGACTTACACTCAAACACAACAGATGCTATCGCTCGCTTTTACGATGATTCTCCTGATTGCACCCCTCCCAATGGATATCACTCGCCCAATCCCTCTCCTCCAAACGGATTTCACTCACCCAACCCTACGCCTCCCAACGGCGTTCATCTTACCGCTTCCTCTCATGCAGGATTCCAGGGTATCGTCAATCCTCCCATCACATTCTACGGTGAAGATGCTATTATGGGTTACGACGATGACCAGTTTATGAAGACAATGAGGTTGTTGACAAACAACTACGACGAACCTCAGCCTGAAGCACCCAGGCCCACAGTAGCAGCACCCGCCACTGCCACCAAGAAGCGCAACAGTATATCTACAGCTACCGTCAAAAAATCATCTCCTCTTGTCAGCAATGAACTCTCGACTGTTGATAGTGAAGACGACGATGAAGACGCTGATGATTCTGCCTACGGTGCTGTCTCCAGAAGGTCTTCTCAACACCAAGTGCCTTTGACAAAAGAAGATAAGCGACGTCGCAACACTGCTGCTAGTGCGCGCTTCCGTGTCAAGAAGAAAATGCGTGAACAAGCACTTCAACAAACAGCAAACGAAATGACCGAGAAAGCTAAAGCGTTTGAGAACCGCGTCCATGAACTGGAACGTGAAGTCAAGTGGTTGAAAGCGCTTATTGTTGAAAAGAAAGACGGACATCTCGAACAAATGTTGATGCAGCAGTACGGCGCTCCCGTGGCTGCTCCTTCAAACGATAGTTCTTATCATCCACACCATCAGCAGATGAATCATGCTGCCTATAACAACAATATGAATCACCACCACCACGCCAACAACAACAACAACAGATAAATACACACATTATCAATATTTATGCTTTATTATTTATATCTTATCCCACTTTCCTGCCTATTATTCTCTTTTTATATACATCATTTTATCTGATTTGAACGAAACATGTACATATATTCACCTTTTTATGCTTATCTATGAAGTGTCTCGATTTTGTATGTTACATGTTGACTTAGTAATTGAAAATGTCTCTTATATAAAAAGGAGAATAATAACTTTTTGAAAAGATGTTTGAGATCTACATGTTATGAATAAATATTTTACTGTTGAATGTCCTGAAAATTCAAGTTTCAATTACGTTTGTCTACATTAGACACAATTGTTTACAAAGTGGATTCCTATAAAGAGGATTGCATCATATTATCGTTATTCGTTTGGTATATCGTTGTATACAGTTGCCATCTATTTTTAATTATTTATTAGATGAACTACGTCTTGAAACTTTTAAAGGCATACTCTTGTGTAAACAAGACTGATACACCACTAATGATTTCACGCTTCAATGTTAGTACAGGTATGTCCACACAAGCACCTTATTTGACGCTAAAAACTTGCACTATAGAAGAGATCTACATAAAAAGTAGATGTGTATGTATTTCATGCATCAGAAGCTAGCAATTCCAGACACACTGGATATTATAGGGCCACTGAATAGTCGTACAAGCTTTGTAAATGGTAAATTCGAGGTGATGCAATATAGGGTTTAGGCGTCAACGGAGCTAATGCAAAGGCCCAGATCTCCGCCTACAATTTCACATGTACGCTAAGTGCGCTGATCTCCCCCAACCCTCCAGCTTGAATGCCAAACCTGTGTTTTTAAGACCGGAGAAGCCTCCCCTCTAAAGAATATTGCCAGTCTCACAGTGAATCCCTGCACCCCACTTGGTCACACATTAGACAGCTGTACAGCAACAGAATGGTCCACCAAACTTTTGGACGATTGACTTCAGCATCCAATATATGTAGGGCAACTCTACCAAGATTAAGGCTGGCACATGAGTAGTGTACACAGTGGAGGGAAGAAAAGGATACAAAGCAAACATTTGCCCTGGGTTACGCAATTGCTAAAGCATTTTATTGGATGTTAGCTTCAGATATGATTTTGATGGCACTCAATCAGCCATGAAATTTGCTGATTGCACAACTCGCATTTTAGATCTGAACACGAAAACACCTCACCATCTACTTGAGGCCATGATAATGGAGCTCTGTCAATTACATTGTGTCTTGATGATGCCATATTAGTCTCAGATAGTAAGAACAGCACAGACTATTTAAGGGATGTAAAAGCTGGTACCAGAACTAGGGGTGGCTTCAAGGGACATTATAAGTGGTTTGTCTGATTGATTTGATTCTGTCTTTGAGTCTTACCACTTAAACAAGGAAGTCAATTATTTGGCCGACAAAGAACCTAATTTTGTAGACAATACATAGAAAGGATGCTTTAAATATCTCTCACTATGCGAGGGTCTATGGCGTAACGAGCTACAAGATTCACCATCTACCAAGCAAGTAGTGTGTAAATCATGATAGCTAAAGAACGCAGAGGTCTACATTTTACAGAGGATATGAACAGCTGGGAGCATACCCAAAGTAATTATCTCTTTATGTTCCTCAACAAACCATTTTTACATGACAAGATAGGCAACATCGGCTTTAAGAGGCTTTGGCAGAGGTCGCCGTACACTGGGATTAAGGATATGGCTTTCTTATTGAGGTAATACTTGACTTTGCACGAAAAGCAGATAGAAACCAAATCAGATATTGCAAACTTGTCTCAAGTGGAACTGGTTTAGTCGAGTAAGAATGCTCACGTTGTACACAGTAGAGTGCCTCAGGTAACTCGGCCATTTTTCTTTGCTAAAGCTCTATCTCCAGCAACTTCTTCGTCTCTGGTAATCCCTCAAACTTCTCATAATATTTGTCACTGCAACCCTTAATGATCTTTTCTTAATTTGCCCTAATTTTAATGTGCGAATGCGTTTTTTATGCAGGCAGTCGATAAATTAATCAAGAGCTCTGTAGAGAGAGAAATTGAGGCTTTCAAATATTTTGGAGTTTATTTATCCTTCAAGTACCATTTTTGGAAATTTAGATTGAATCACAGCTACCAATGGTGGGTGGCACTCTTATTTTCCCTTTTTGGGTAATATATATATACTTTTCTTTGTGGGCAATGCCAGGGGCAGAACGAATTACTTTACACATTTGTTACCCTCATATTGCCCTTCAAAAATCTGCAGGGAAGAGCTGGTATAAAGATGCTATCTATACGTAAAATAGCTTTTCTGATTTATTTAGGCATAAAACATTGCAGGGAAGAGTTATATCCATCATTTCAGGTAAAATTACAAAGGTTTTAGCGCAATCTGTGACATTTCATATCACGGTGGAGTAAAGTATCATTATGAAGAATAGTTGGTAAATGTGCTCCAGATGATAATTATTGATTATGCAAATAGCTATAGTCTTTTATCATTTGATATACATCGGCTTTTATCGCACGCTTGGTTGGTACGTGCTAACCATTGTGATCACGATTTGGAGCAGAATCGTTATACAGTACCTGTATTCTGTACTTGATGTTTAATCCTGTTATTAAACATCTGCCTTTCAGCATTCGGTCCGAAAAAAACCAGATACAATACATTATTTCACACAATAGACCTTCTGAAATAGGCAATTTATACCTTAACGTCATATTGCAGAAACACTCCAGGAGCTATTTGGACTAGATCAGCCCCATTGTGAGAGCATTATTGTTGCGAGCAATTGATCTCAAGGTAGCAAACATAGTCACCGTTGTGCTACCGTGCGTCCACAAGCTTCAATTGGGCAATGGACAAATCATGAGCTGTTATTGTATCTATCTATCTTTCGCTTTCTTTTTTTCTTTTTCAAATAGATATAACCATGTCGAATCAGGTCGATGCATCAGCATCATCTACGCAGGGAGGTCAAAACAGCAGCAACGACAACAGAGTAGAGCCAAGGTTCTTTGGACGCCCCTCTATTTACGAGAATACTGCGGCCAGTTCCCAGAAGAAAGATACCAATGAACCAACAGAGAACCCCTACTGGGCAAATCCACCTCCTCCATATTCGCCTCCACCAAATGAACCTGAATCATCCAATTCTTCTGTTGCCATGGATCCAAGTGCACCACCATTAGAATTACCGCTTACACCTCATATAGAGCATACGACACCTCAAACTCAGGCACCATCTACTCACATCACATCGCCATCCAGCCCCATTTCTGGCCATTATTCGCCATTGAGCTACCAGAACCCTCAGCACTCACTCGCTCCTCAAGGTTATAGCCAATACGGTACTGTCAATCAGCAACAGCATCCCTATGCAAATGCAAACAGTTCCGTATCAGATGCAAATCTTCCCATTGTAAACAGTTGGCCTTGGATTGCTCCGCCAAGCAGTGGCCGTGGAACCGGTAAGCTAAACTCAGTCTTGGCGTGACACCCAGAGATTGTTAACATTTGTTTGTGTGTGTGTGTATCATAGGATCACCACAACCACCTTTGGTAGGATATCCCTTGCCTCTATCACCACAATCGCCATTGCATCAACAACAACATTACCAGCCACACTACTACAATCCAATCAAAAAGCAAAAATCTTGCTTTGAGATGTTTTTGAAATACGTATTCTACTTTTTCTGCATCTGCCTTGTTATCCGATTGATCGGCTTACTGTCTGGCAGTGTCAATTATGCTGATTCATGCTCGCATGGATTTCTTTGGCAATCTCTCCCAGACAGGTTCACATTCAACAATGGTCTGAAGATTCGCGTGGTAGGCGGCAATCTTTCTGGAGGACACATTGTAATCAAACGAGTTGGAGATGATAGCGACGTGGACAAAGCTACCACTGGCATCGTCAAGGCGACAGCTCTTGTCTCTCCTGCGAGCCTCGCTGATAACCCGGAGCTCAGTTACAGTTTGACTGATTTGGACAATGGAAGCACTTCGTTGGAAATCTACATCCCTCACGATCTATCCTCTCGTGCCTGTATCAGCCTCAATGCTGTCATTTACGTCCCAGATACCCTCGAACTCATTATGCTGGAGGTACAAAACACGCACATTGAAACTTCTAATGAAGTCCTGAATATCGAGACTGTAATGCTGGCTACCACCAACTCAGCCTTTGAATTTGATGCCAAATGGGTGGGCAAGGTGATACAATTGAAAACTTCAAACGCACACATCGAGCTTAATCAACCGATCAGCAATGCGGATGACATCGTCATAGAAACTACAAATGGAGGCGTCAGATTCAGACATCCTGTTACCAATTTAACGGAAGTAGTTTCTGTAAAGACCAGTAATGCTGGTATTGACTTTGATGCGCCCTTGGAGGCTCTGGAAGTCCAGCTTATCACTACAAATGGCCATATCAACTTGGATAGTCTTGATGCGAGTCGCGCAGAGCTCAAATCCTCCAATAACCGTATTGAGTTGAGCCGTGCTAATATATCCGTTGGGATGAATGCACAGACAAGTAATGGTGCTGTACACATACGTTTGGTTGGAAATAATCATGCTGAATTAATTGCTCGAACCACTAACAGCCAAATTGACGTGATCTTGGTAAGGATGGATGACCTTGAAAGATGGCAAAATAGTTGACATACTTTGTATAGCCTGCCGAGCATGAAGGTCGCTTTGAAGTTGAAACTAGTAGAAACAACAGGATTCAGTTTATTGACCCTCTGAGTTGGTCTCAGCTGACGTACGACAGTGGCTATCTTATAGGCACTCGATACAATCCCAGGAATGCTGAAAAGCCTGAAGGAGGTCATTTCCAGGCTAAAACCTCCAATGCCGATATTCATGTACATTATGCAGATCCTGATGTTTGAGTTGATTTTAGTAATAAATGTTTGCTTTAAGCGTATTGAATGCTTTTTGATTGTTTGAGGCAGAAGACCTGCAGTTGATACTACCGTTCAATTCCTTTTGTGTCAAAGCATATACATTATAGCATAAAGTGATTATGAAGCATTAAAAAGATCAGAATGTTTGTGAAATGTATTAGGCAATGAACCTCTATATAATTTGTGATATGCTGGAATTTATGCAATACAAGTAATTAGCTCTTGCACTTCCCGAGCTTTACATTAGTAGATAGCTTTCCCATTTAAATCAGATCAGAATACATTTTTGCTCGTGATTTGACGCTCCCTATTTTACCTGCTCGTTCTTAAAAGGCAAGCTGGATGCTAATCACCTTTATAAAAGAGCGCAATATGCTCTAAACAGATATTGCTACTATCCTCGGAAACATATTTGACATAGATGATTAGATAAAAATTAGAGTAATTTAGTACAATGATTGTCAACGCTAATTTATCCATACAGTAGCTTCGGATAGTGGCTTTATTTGCCATATAGAAATCTGAATGTACAAATCAGGATAGCGAAAATAAAACTTGATTGGCGAATCACTCAAAGCACATTTACGGATGCAGCGAAAAACAAACAATCCTTGGAAGATCCCATACAATCAGCCTGTCTTGTGACAGAACCTTGGAGCGAATAACTTTAATTGATAGCTTGCATCACATTAAGTCATTTATGATAAGAACTAAAAGAATTCGCCAAGGCAACTCCGAGGCCTAGTTTTCTTCAGGACACGCCTTGTGGAATTTGCGATTAATAGCGTGTTAAACTTATAGCATCTAGACCTTTCATCAACAGTTGTAAATGTATGTATACATCTAAATCACCCAAACAGCAAGCCATTTACACACAGAACGCAGGCTGCATAATGTGAATGATGATAAACAATAATAGCATACAATACTATCATTACCTTTGAATAGCAGGGGGGAAAGAGGTTTGGGGAATCGCTTCGATATTTATAGGTTCGCTACACGATTGTATAAAAGGACCCTTTCAATTTACTCTTCATCTAAATGGAAATGATCTCTGTACATCATTAAGCACAAAAACGCAAATTGTAGTAACATAAAGGAGGAGATTTCATTATTATTCATGCCACAAATTAGTATTTGCCTTAAATGGGTCTTCTCAATTTGAAACCTTAAGCTTAAACCAAAGAATATAAAAGGGAGGGAAAGGATCTGTTTGCTTCGGCTTTCCCTTTCATTCTCATATTTTCAATCCAAATCATGTCTGCCACTGTGCTAAGCCCAAGATCCACCCTTTTGGAAGAAACTGAAGGCGATAGCTACTTCAACTCTAAGCCATCCTATTACAAGAGAGGCAACCTGTTAGCTACTTCATCTTTTCGACAAAAGTACAAGAACGGGTTCCGAAGATCTAGATCATCCTCTTATACATCTCTTGATGATGAGACAGAACAACAAAATAGCAGCCTCTTGGAGCAAACGCCCTCAGTAATCACACCTCCCGCAACAGCGAGAAGTTCATTATTCTCCAGAAAGAAGCTGGCTCAAAGATCCAATACTGCTCCTACAACCGCAATCTATGCTAGTTCCGATACACAAGACGATGATTACTTTAATCATGAAGACAATTACGTTGATGCTCCCTATGCTGATGATGATGAGGACAGTAATGAAAATACTTTCTTTGCCAAACAAAACTATTACTCTAGACAAAACTTGTCAAAGCCAACAACATCTTGGAAATCGAGTGTTTTAAAGGCTGTCGGCGTCAAAAGCAGATAAACTATTTTTAGTGGCGCCTTTTGAAAAGGTCAAGAAGATCCATCTGTTCATAGTATCATCATTCATAAATATAAACACACACACACACACACACACCGTACATGTATACACTTCCCAATTATCCCCATTCCCAATATATAAACTAAAGATTTCCCAAGAATAAACGACTGACGTGAAATATCATGACAAATTTAGAGACCCTTGCATTCTCCTATATGCAGACAATGTCCGCGATCAACAATTAAATCAAAGATATGTCTACTCAACAATTCTCCTTTGGAACTGAAGCTCAACGTTATGATTGTGTCATTTTCTCATATTGCGTGATATCCTCATGTTTTTTCCATGGAACCTATCTTTGTACATGCATCTTTCCCAAGATATTTTAATAAAAGCGTAATCGACTTTTGGCTTTTTGTAATATTTAGCATGAAACGTATGTATTTCGGATCTATTTCACCGCCCCAGGGCTTAAACCCGATTTTTACAGCTTAAGAAAAAAGTTACGAATTGTAGAGTAGTGTATCCAGTTGATTTTCGAGGATTGCCTAGGCCATAGCGTTTTTGATCTCGTAACTCTTACATTGCGCTATTACTACCATGGAAGATTGCAACTGCCCTTAAAACTTCACTTTAACAGCCCAAATTGGGAACCAAAACTATAAGCCTTTGCCTTGCGCCCGCTTCATATACGCAATAGTCATTGTATTAAAGCACATAAGAAGGACCCCTTGAGTGGTTTAATGATCATAATGTCTTCGCCGCTTTCTTCGAGCAAGAATTTGGAGCCTCGACGATCCAATCAATGGTACCAACCGAGATAACAATAAGAGTACTCGGTCATGCGAGTATTTTACTCGACATTGCT
>DF836458.1:49810-69307 GCA_000950595.1 Mucor ambiguus
GCATACAACACAGACTATTTTGCCATTCTCTGTCTGTTTGTTGACATCAGGTGGGCAAATTTTTCTGTTCTTCGAATAACAATATTTTCCGTGTGCTGTGCGTGTACGACTGTAGATAAGCTCAACGGGTATTGATGAAACAAGCATTCAACAGAAATGTATGCTAGGCATGTTTCCAAACATCACACCGCATTTTACCGTTTCAAGCGACCCTACTCTTATCTTTGTTTCCCGTGTATTTCATTGTGTGTGCAAGTGAAAGCAAGGCATTTGCTTGGGGATGTAAGCTTCATTTGGTATGATATTGTAAACACACACATAATAAATTGTTGTGCAAGGGCAATGGAATTGTCACCCTGTTTTTTAATCATTCCCGCAAATTTCCTTTGTGTGCCTTCAAACGCAAAACACAAGCATGACCGCATAGACATAGCGAAAAGCCCCTTCCCACTTCACACACATCGCGTTCCTCGGGATAATCGTACATACCTTTTTAGACAACATGCCCATGGCCATGTTTTAGCTATTAACCTACATAATTATTTATATGATGGCATTGCATGTATACGAAACAGCAGGAGAAATAGCACTGAATTGCAGGAGCTCGAAGAAAGGAAATTTGTCCAACACTTCAGGACGAGCTACAAGAGAGCACCTTTAAAATAATCACTTTCGTTTTTGTTCTAGTTGCCGTAGCACCAAATTCATCAGTTCATTAATTACAGAATGGTGTGAATCACACACATAAATCATATCAAGACGAGGTATTGGTCGTAACCACCGTAGATGTGATTTCTCTTGCTATTTGGATAACCGCGATGTTACCTGTTGCTTCTCCATGTTTTATGTATTTATAAATCAAATGTGGGGCGGGAGTGGGGTAAGGAATAATCCAAACCAGTCGTTTTACAGCGCATCTTTAATACTAAAAGGATGATGATTTGAATTCCTAGTATTTGTTACACGATACCACGTTATTTTTCTGTTTGTCCAAGGCCATTTGATCAAAAATACAACTATAAACACGCACTGTTGCAAGACTTGTGTCAAAATAGATATAAGATTCGGCCAATTAATTTAGCTGATCAACGCTATATCAGGCATATCTCTCAATAGAGGCGTACATGCATTTTTCCACTGCAAAAATGTATCGAGCAACCCATTGATGAAATACATAGGTCATCTCTTTGTAAGACATGAGAATGAAAAAATAAACTTCCCCACAATAACTCGTATTTATTATCCCGCCGCATTCTAAACTGTTCAAATGTATCAATGAACCATGGCATTTGCAATGGCGGGAAGAGGAGATCAAGCTATAAAGACCCTGCAAGATTTTCATATTACAAAGAGAGATAGTTTGCTTGCAGTGGAATTACCAGAATCAAAAAAGGGTTTAAGATTTACACACACACCAAAGAATACAAGGTTATTCCAATTGATATGAAATTCAACTAAAAAAATTCATTTTATTTCTCATATTGACGAAAAAACCCTTTTTTTCGTAGCATTTGGCGATATCATTGGGTGATTTGATAGAATACCGCACGCTCCCACACTCATGACTTTACATTTCACTAATCTACCGAATCGAGAAGACCGAGCAGCTTGAAAATGGGGGTTTAGTGACCCTGAGAAAATCGAATACCAATATAAGGACGGGAAGTCGTTGGAAGAAGCGAAACCCTGTTTAAAAACTGTGCTTGTTCTTGTTCTTCTTTTTCCCTTTTCTTTCTTCCTGTTCTTTCAATCTATCAAAAATTCAAATGGCTGATTTCAACTACACTTTAACAAAAGATGCTGCCAAAGCAGTGCCATTATACCATCATGAGCAGGTTCCTTTCCATTCATTCTCTCGTTCTACTTCTGCCAGCAATAATGTATCAAATGTCAATTTAATGAATGCAAATACATCACCTCTGATGACAAGTAGTCTGAAGCAAGAACAACAGCAGAATTCTGTTCCCGGTGATCTTCAAGACATTATTTACAGCTACCAATCTCAACCAGAATTATTAAGATTGATCCTATTGAGCAAATTGGAAGAGGACAAACGAAGAGCCGAGGAAGCAAAGCTGAGAGCAAAGGAGCTTGATCTGCTACTAGTTCAGCAACAACAACAGCAACAACAGCAACAGCAACAACAACAGCAACAACAACAACAGCCTCCCAGCCATGAAAACGATAATGCAATGACATTCAACAACAGCAACAACAGCAATACATCCTATCAAAATCAATCCTTCAACAACAATTCGTTTACAATGCATCCTACACCTCCAATGAGTACCAATTCATCTACAGACGGTAGAATGTACAATCACATGCGGCGCACAAGTTTAGATGCAATTTTAGCGTCACCAACACATTGTGCACCAACGCCTCTTTTGCAACAACAACAACAACAGCAACATCAGCAGCAACATCAACAGCAAGCAAATCATAGACGAGACTCTACACTAGGCTCCTCATTCGCCGGTAGTGCTGATTCTGATGAATTTGATGATCGAACATTCTCCCCTATCCCCACATCCACAACTGCTTCTACTACTACCCCGGTCTCCGCATCTTCACTACTTCAAATGGAGAGGTAAATTTGTCTACCCCGAGTCAAAAATTTATATCATTACTAATGTATTATAAACTTTAATTCCAGTTATAGTTCTGCTGCTGCTGCTGTGGTCATGTCGTCACTTCAAAATAGCAACACCAACAACAAGCAGCATCCACTTTCTCCAGACTATCATCTTGATGATGAATCGTTTACAAACTCATTACACCAACATCACCATCATCATAGCCAGCACCAACTAGATAACCGATCCCTGATGAGAACTGCTGCTGCCTCTGCGAGGTATGATTTCCCACCTAGACCAAGAAGACGAAGAGAAATGCAGGCCATTACAAAGATTGTCGAGACGAGGGAATATCCATATGTTGATGGCTACTTTTGGAAGAATAATGGTAATACTGTACAAAAAAAGACTGGTAATAAGAGTGTTTATTACAAGTGTTCCAACAGCAATAAGGTAAATTTCTTCTTTTTTGATCTAAAGAGGAGTAGCAAAAATGATTGACCTTCATATATAGGGTTGTCCTGTGAACAAGACAGTAACCTGGAAGGATCAAGGCGAATATCTCATCAAATACCGCGGTGAGCATCTCCTGGACTGCAATAAGGTTCAGCGCATTGTTGATGTCTAATGCCATTGCCTACCACCTCTATTTTCTATGTAACATATATGTATGATCACACTCTCCCTTCTCTCTTAATATTTTTCCTTCTATGTTATTCTTAATATTTTACCCGCTACCACTGTATTTTATGTTCTCTCTTCCCTTGACACAATATTCCAAACTGGATTTGGATTCAATGTTTTTCTCTTTCTTTATGATGTAAATATTTACGCGAAAGCCCTAGAAAATCAGTAATCATTATTAAAAAATAATATAAACAACTGAGCCTTCATCTCTTTTATTACGACCTCAAATGAGACATAGACCCAACTAACCAAAGTATTTAATCATGTAATAACTCTACGACATCATGTCCAAAGCTGTCGATTTAGAATTGACTAGATTGACTACTAAATCGAAAAACACAAGTAAAACATCTTTTCAATTTAGCCCACACATCTTGATCTTGGGTGCCTGAATCAACTCGTTTTGAGTAAATTTCAATGCCCTCTTTGGCATGCGTTGGTAAAGAATACAATGCTTTTTATAAGAATGTAGATGCTGTCAATACATAAATGCTTTCATCAGCTTCTCTGGCTTCGCTATCATTGCAACGACAGCGACAGTAGCAATATCTCCTGGGTAGCAAAATATCAACAACAGCATCACTGGTCTTATTACCAACATCATGCATTACCGATTTCAGCCTACAAATCACAAACTATCTTGCTGGTTTCAACGGCCAATCTCACCGCTGTTAGTTCAAATCAGCTATTTCCATCTATACGACAGAACATTGATATCCCCAAGGCGGTCAACACCAAGAACTAATAAGGGCTACTATGTACATATATTTATTGTCAACTTTTGTGATTTCATATAATTCAACATCCATATGCTTGTTTCAATTAGTGCAGCTCCATTTTTTCCTTCGCAATAACCCCTTATCCTTCTCTGTTTCCTCTTAAAGCAGCTCAATTAGTCTTTTAAGAGGGACGTTGGCAGCATAGTTGTACCATCCAGTTTGGTCTTGATCGAGTCTTCTCTGCCACAATGAAATGTCATGTGGTTTTGAACTATGTTAATATTTGCTTGGCAATGCTACAACATTCATTATTTACATAGGACACCAGGATAGCAGTTTCTCGGCTTACATTTATATTCACGTTCACTAGTTTTGTGCACATTGTGTGGTGGTTTTCGCGATAAAGTAAAAGATGATTTGGTATGTCAAAAACTACTTTTGCTTATGCTTAAAAAGACTACATAGTACTTGCGCTAGAGATGGTTTTATTTTGGACACATATATACAGTCACCTACATTATATATGCGAAATTACAGAAAAAATAACTGTTTTACATGATTTACAGAGCCATCTCATCATAAAAATGCAAATACAATACACTTCATTAGATTGCTTAACTTCTAACCTATTTGAAGATATAAATTTTTCTAAAATATATCTGGAAACAACAAAGCTTGCTATATAGCTTAATAACGGGTTGTTTTTCTTTAATTCCTTAATGTGATCAGGCATGGTTACTACCAAACATGTATTTTTCAATGCAATTGTAGAGGGAAAAGTTTAATAAAAGAGCTCACCAAAACTCCAGCACGGTTATCGCCGTTCTCCCGTGGATAAAGTACTCTTCTAGGGAACTGCGTAAGTGTATTAACGTGTTGAGTAAAAGAAACCCATTATTAACCCTCTGTTTATTATATTCATTTTTCCATCCTTGGCTCTTAATTTTTGTTTCAAATTCCACATAATTTTAAAGTAAAAGTGTATGTTTAATGATTGGGTATGTGTTTAGTACAGCCAACAAATCTGCATCTTCCCAGCCATTAAATGCTATCTTGGGTGAATACATGTCTCTTTTAAAACTTGCAGGAACGACTACATAGCACTCGTTTCTAGCATTATACTGCTGCCCTTCTTTTTTATTCAATTTGATCTAGGTAGTCTGTGGCCTACACGGAAATATTAGTTAGCAGCTCTTCTAATCAATGTTGCATGATATCAAATGCAGTAATACTCACGTCTTGTATACTGTTGAATTGAGCCGCATTGCGTTTCTATTGCATAACAAGTTGCTCTATATTTATTAAGCAATGCTTTTTAGTTTGAATAAACTCTATAACTAAAAATCTTGTGTGTCAAAGTAAGCTCATCAAGGAAACGGCTAAATGCTTCTTTCAAAGCATAGTTAGGAGTTAAGCAGAATATCCCGCACTTAATGTAGTACTATATCGCATTTAGCTCAAAACGAATAATTACGCGATATGATATAGCATGCTAAAATATTCTGTAACTCATCCTCATCACATGTTGTTTCGAGAGGGCATGTTTGCAGAAAATCGAATCAAGAACAATCAAAACAAGTAAAATTCGAGAAATACAGCTTTTTTTGTATGAGATTTATCCAATATACATGTAAAGTTTAGCATCAGCAACACCATAGTATCTAAACTACAGCTTGAGACATGCCCAACAAGATCTTTCCACGGCCTTTTTATTAGTTGCAAGGCACACTTGATGGCGCGTTATCCACAGCTGATCAGCTTCGCATGTCAAAATACATACAAACATTGTCATGCATCACTCATCCGGAAAAATGGGATCTATTTGTTTGTGTTCTTTATGCTCTGTCATTTCTTGTATTTATAATATCAAAAAAGGTAAAATTATACACTTTAACACAAAGCGGCACTCAATTGCGTAAAATAGCATGATTTGATGTAATCATACAAACTCCTCCTATAGCTAATTTGTTCAGGCCCTGGACCTATCCGATGAATAACTCGAGAACATGTCCAATCATGGAGACAAAGTCTATTATATAGATGCAGTGTATAGATCAGCTTAATTGGCAAACTGCCTTATACCTCACGTTTGTCCAACATAATTAAAACGCATCAAAAGAAGGGAGGATTCGTGATTTGATATACGACATAAATTAATGTCATTTTGTGTAATAGCCAGCGGAATAATGGCAGCGTTAATGGTCGCAAAAATTACTGTATTTGGGTAATTGATTACTTGATTTGGCAATTTTTTTTAATAAGGTACCAATTCCTGAGAATTGGACATGGTTTTCTGTGCCTCTCTTCTCAGGAGGAGATCTAAAAAGTGTCAGAAATTATATATATATAAGCTTGCTTTGAGCTCATTTTCTTTTTCTGCCATCTTGAATCAACTAAATTATAATATGGTCTTGCTCAAGTCTCTCACCTATATCGCAGCCAGTGTCTTTCTGTTGAATGCTGTATCTGTAAATGCTGCTCCCATGAACGAAGCACAACCCCTCACCAAGAGAGGTTCCAAGTTGAATGGCAAATTCCTTCACATTACAGGTAAGAGAAGCGCTCACATACAAATGCTTGCTGGGGAGCAATTCCATACTCACCTTGTCCACCATTAGATATCCACATTGATCCCAATTATCTTGAAGGTGCTGATCCAGATTCGTTCTGTCACAAGCATGGCAAGAAGAGATCCTCAGAGTCTGGTAAATACGGTGCATTAGGCACAGATTGCGATTCTCCTGAAGCTCTCGTGGATGCTACGTTCAATTTTCTGAAAGAATCCATCACCGACATTGATTTTATTATTTACACTGGTGATACTGCACGACATGTAAGTTCATTTATATTGTGCAACAATTGTACCTTTTGGATCTAACTGTTTAATCCATAGGACCGTGATGATAATATGCCCAGATCTCAGAGCGAAGTAGTTAATGCCCATTCTACCGTTATGAAGTACTTCCAAACAGCATACGACACTGATAACGTGCCTTATGTTCCCACTATTGGTAACAACGACGCTTACGATCACAATGATGTTACAAAGAACGACAAGATTTTCAAGAAGCTCGAATCCATTTGGAAGCCCCTTGGTCTCAATCTAACATCCGCTTTCTCTACTGGTGGCTATTACGTTCAAGATGTCATCAAGGGCAAGCTCACCATTGTCAACTTGAACACAATGTACTTTTACGACAAGAACGATGATGTTGACGATTGCAGCTCCTCTAGCAGTGCTGCTGCCATTGAGATGAAATGGTTGTCTTATGTCTTGAAGCACTACTCCAAGAAGAAGGGTCACCAACTTTATTTGATGGGTCATGTTCCCCCAATCGACGATGATGGTTCGAAGCTCTACAAATCTAACTGCTACACACAATATATGAATCTCCTTGGTAAATACGGTAGCACCATCTCGGGTCACTTTACAGGACACACCAACAGTAAGTACACAATAATACAATGCTCATGAAAAAAATCAAATGTCTAACATTGTGTAATCATTAGATGACAATTTGAATGCTATTATTCCATCTTCTTCCAAGAGTAAATCCTACTCTTTCCTCGCTGCTGATGACTCTAAGGCCAAGAATATGAAGAAGCAGTTGGGTAAAACCTCTGTTGGTCTTTTCAATGCTCCTTCTGTCATTCCCAAGAACAATCCAGCCCTCCGTGTCTATACTTATAACACTAAAAATGCCGATGGCTATCCCATAGGCACTATCCGTGATTGGGATCAGTACTATGTTGATCTTGACAAGGCCAATGGCGACGAAAAGGTTGAGTTTGAGTTGGAATACAGTGCCTCTGATCTCTACGGTGTGGATCATTTCGACGGTGCTGGCGTTGGCGAAGCCATCTTGAACCTTGCTAACGACAAGAAGGCTCGTAAATTGTACAAAAAATATGCCAAGGTCTCCAGCTAAATGTTAGTAGTTACTGTTCTTTATATCATCACCCCCTTTTTTTCTCGTTAATTACTGCCTCCTTATTTCTCGCTGGCTATCTCTCCTTCCGTTGCATTGGTATATTGCTGGACAATGATCAGTGTAATAGCCTTATAGAACTGTACATCTCGCTTATATTCTCCCTTCCTTTTGCGTATTTACAAGCGCCTCCTTTCCTTAATTTATTATTATTTTGTCCAATGTTGGAAACAATAAAACGAAATACAGCTTCAAATTAATTATGGTTTGCCTATATACGGGTTGCATTTAATGTTATCATGGAATGGGTCATAGACAGGGCCAAGAAGCGTCAGACCTGTTTCTATAGGTTACATGCTTGTGATGAATATAGATTTGTATTAAATTTCCGTTTATTGACAAAGCATCACAGTGAATACTCAGTATGCTTGGTTTCAGATCTTTAAATAAATAATGATTTCATTTTAGTTTTCGATTGCAATTTAGAGGTGAAATTAAAGACAAATTGCTGCATCATCAGAGAGCCATCTGGCCAATGTTTTTACTATAACATTTGATCACACCCATTTTCTATAGATTTACTGGCAAATGATAAATTTAATAGCCCCTGCCTTAATGCCAATTAGCAGACAAAACACAATTTGTGCACTGATTATTGCTGGACCCATCTTCTAATTCAGATAAAACGCTCTTATATTAACCCTTCCAATTTCTTACATAATCTCATCGAAGTATTGGAGAATTTATTATGAATAGTGCCTTCTCTATGCTAACTCTGCTCTCTTACATGTTGCCGTAGCAACAAGGTCAAAGCCAAAATTGTTGAAATTTGGCACTGAAATGATACATCAGGTTCACGATCTGACATCCTGCCATCATTTGCTAAATCAAATCAAAACTAGTTGATGCTTCATTTAATACCAAAATAGGAAAATAAGATCAAAGAATTGTGCCTCAACGAGAAGCATTAGTGCATTAATCCAGATGCCATAAAGGGGCTGGCACGCCACTGTGACCTTTTATCCTGGAAACTCATGGTTTTCAAAAGAAAAAATATCACTGAAAAAAAAAGTGAATTGATTGCAAACCTTCTTTTAAGATTTAATCATGGCTGGTAAAAGAAAGATCAGCGCTAAAAGCGAAAATGATGCCTCTGCAGTAACTATTGCTGCCCCCACCGAGGAAAGCTTTCCTCGTGGTGGTGCTAGTGCTTTGACTCCTCTTGAGCACAGAGAAATCTCCAACAAAGTTGCCAAAGATCTGTTTGCCTTGGTAAAAATAAAAAAAAGCATTGCCATAATGATGTAGACAAAAATGTCATTATCTAACCATCTCTCTACCACATAGTCCAAAACTTCGGATGCAAGTGCAACTGCTGATAGCGAAGAGCCTGCTAAAAAGAAGAGAAAGCCCTCCAAAAAGTCCAAAAAGGCTGTTGCTGTCAAAGAAGAAAAGCCTAAATCTGACAAGACTTACATTGAACAATTAAACTTCAAGGTAAATTAATACAACAGCCGAGAAATAGTCATGACAGATGACTGACAGATAGACCAACGATAGAAATTGACAGTTGGAACATCGTTCTTGGGCTGCATTTCCCACATCAATGAATTGGATTTGTTTGTTTCATTGCCACATCAACTTGTTGGTGTTGTGCCCATCACCGAGATTTCTGATGCTATCACAGCTATTGTCGAGAAGGTCGCCAACGAAGACGAAGACGAGGATATGGACGGTGAATCTACTGCATTGCCCAACTTGGCTGATTTGTTCTACGTTGGTCAATGGGTTCGCTGCAAGATTACCTCTATTCAAACCGATGGAAAGAAGGTCATTGAATTGAGTTTGAAGCCTAGTCTTGTCAATGAAGATATTGCCAAAGTCGACATTACTCCTGGTGTGGTACGTAGCTTACAGAGCAGCAGCAGCAGAGTCGAGGAGATGTGAGCTAACGTTTTTGCTGTGTGATAGACGTTAGGCGCAACTGTCAAGAGTGTGGAAGATCATGGTTATATTTTGGATTTAGGCGTGAAGGATTTAGCTGGCTTTTTGCCCCTCAAGGAATCAAAGAGCTATATCAAAAAGTACAACCGTGATGAAGAGCTTGCTGTTGGACAATATGTTGAATGCGCTATTGAAAAGACAGGTGCTCGCACAGCCAATGTTACTATTGATCGCACCAAGATTGGACATGCTGTTGTAGAGGATCCCTTCTCCCGCATTACCTCAGTGCTTCCCGGTCAATTGGTCACTGGCGTCATCGATGCTGTTCAAGGCAACGGTTTGGGTGTCAAGATGCAAGGTCTTTATGCTACCACCATTGATCAGTCTCATATTCCTGCCTCTCAGGATATCGAAAAGGAGTACAAATTGGGACAAAACATCACCTTCCGTACCTTGTTCACTATTCTCAACACGGAAGACAAGAAGATTGGTGGCTCGGTTCTCCAGCACATCTTGGAATTGGATGTTCCCACTGTCGCTGGTGATAAGAAGTCTGACAAGTTCATTGCGCAAGTGTTCCCTGCTGGTTCCTTCTTGGAGAAAGTGCAAGTTGCTCGTGTCAACAACACTGGTGTTTGGGTTACTTTGGACGGCGTCTCCGGTGTTTCTGGCTATGTCCATGTCTCCCGTCTTGCAGATGAACACATTGCCACTGTCTCTGGCACTACCGGCAAGTTTAAAATTGGCAGTACTCACCGTGCTCGTGTCTTGACCTACAATCCTGTTGATGCTGTGCTTGTCTTGACTCTGCAACCCAGCGTTTTGGCTGAAAAGTTCTTGCGTGTTGCTGATATCGAGATTGGCTCCATGGTAGAGTGTGAGGTTGAAAAGCTCATTGATGCCGGTATTATTGTCAAGGTCTCCAAGTCTATCAGTGGTTTGGTGCCTACCATGCACATGGCTGATGTCAAGCTCACTCGCCCTGAGTTCAAGTTCAAGGTCGGCAAGAAGATTCAATGCCGTGTCTTCAAGGTGGATTTAATGAAGCAAAAGGTCTTTTTGACACTCAAGAAGTCTTTGATCAACAGCGAATACCCTATCTTCAAGGACATCAACGAGATTAAGGTGGACGATCAAAGTCATGGTGTCATTGTGGCCATCAAGAACAATGGCTGTGTTGTTTCATACTACAACAATTTAACCGCTTTTGCTCCTGGCAGTGAAATGACTGAGACCCATGTTGCCAACTTAGGTGAGGTCTTTAACGTTGGCCAAACTGTCAAGACAACTGTACTGAGGGTGGATCCTGAAGAGAACAAGATGCTCGTTTCATTCATCAACAGCAAAAAGAAGAAAGAGAAGCAAGCTGAAAAGAAAGCCAAACTCGATGCCAAGCATGAAGCCAAGAACGACGCTCTTGCTCCTGGTAAGATCATTACTGCTACTATCAAAAACATCAAAAAGACCCATATGACACTCTCTCTTCCCAACGAGCTGGAGGGCCGCATCCACGCCTCTGAAGTCTACAACTCATTTGATGACATCAAGAACCCCAAGGCTCCTTTGAGTCAGTTCAGATCCAAACAAGAGATCCAAGTCAAGATTTTGGGTGTTCGTAACACAAAACTCAACACCTACTTGCCCATCACTCACGCCGCCAAGGTCAAGCAGCATGTAGATTGCTCTCTTCGCTTGGACAGCGAGGACGATGAAAGTGCTCGTGAAATCCGCAATATCAAGGCAGGCGACGAGTTTATTGGATTCATCTCTGACATTCACCCTGCTTATGCTCGTGTCAGCGTTGGATCTCACACTACAGGTACCATGCAAAAGCAACTCGCCTCCTCTGATCCCAATGTCTGCAACAACCTCGCCAAGCACTTTGTCAGTGGTCAAGCTATCCGCGCTGTTGCACTCTCTGTCGATGCTAACAAAAACACCATTGAATTCATGAATGCTGAAGATCCCAAGGCACCTCGTATCACTGATATTTCTGATTTAGAAGAGGGTCAAGTAATGAATGCTGTGATCAAATATACCAACAAGGTCAATGGTGTCTCTCTCAACATTACTAGCAAGATTGCCGGTAAAGCTTATTTGACTGATATTGCTGATGCTTACGCCGAAGATCCTACTGCTTCTTGCACTGAAGGTCAAGTGGTCCGTGTGGCCATTATCAGCGTCAACAAGGAAAGAGGTCAAGTCGATGTCTCCATGAGACCCTCTCGCATTTACCCCGATATTGAGTCCAATGAAGTCAAGTCGTTTGAAGACATCAAGCGTGGTCAAGTGTATGAGGGCTATGTCAGTAACATTGCTGCTGTTGGTGTCTTTGTCAAGCTGAATCACTCCATTGCTGCTCGTGTCAAGATTGCCAATCTGTCAGATTCTTTTGTCAAGGAGTGGAAAGACATTTACAAGCTCGGTCAGCTCGTTAAAGCCAAGATCATCTACATTGACCACGACATGAAGCGTCTTGAAGCCTCTCTCAAGAAAAGCGTTGTTGAAGGTTCATCTGCCAGCGCCAAGGGTGGCCAGAAGGAACAACAAGCCGATGACTCTGACAGCGATGAAGAGATGCCTGAAGTCGATGATTCCGATGAAGAGATGGAAGAAGCCGATTCTGATGCTGTCCAAGATGTCGATTCAGATGAGGAAGCTGAGCAAAGCGACGAAGAAGAGGAAGAAACATCAGCACCCGCACCTGCCTTGAACATTGATAGCTTTGACTGGACTGGTATCAACAACAGAGTCGATTCGAGTGATGAAGAGGAAGAGGAGGATTCTGATGACGAAGAGGACAAATCCAAGGACAAGAAGAAGAAGAAGGAAGTCGAGGATTTGACAGCAGAGCTCAACACCAACGCACCCCAAACAGCTGGTGACTTTGAACGTCTCCTGGTTGGCTCTCCCAACTCTTCCTACTTGTGGATCAACTTTATGGCTTACCAGCTTCAGTTGTCTGAAATTGCCAAAGCTCGTGATATTGGTGAACGTGCACTCAAGACCATCAGTTTCCGTGAAGAACAAGAAAAGATGAATGTGTGGGTTGCTCTTCTCAATCTCGAAAACAACTTTGGCACAGACGAGACCCTTCAAGAGGTGTTCAAGCGTGCTTTAGTCTACTGCGAACCCCTCAAGGTATACCTCCAACTTGTCAAGATTTACGAGCGTAGTGATAAGCAGGACAAGGCGGAAGCACTTTGGGAAGAAATGACAAAGAAGTTTGGCTCTCAATCACCTGAAGTTTGGACTGGCTTTGGACTCTACTATCTTCAACACAACAAGCCTGACGAAGCTCGTGAATTACTTCAAAAGAGTCTCAAGGTCTTGCCAAAGCACGAACATGTACAAACCATTGTCAAGTTTGCTCAATTAGAGTTCAAGCATGGTGAAGCTGAACGTGGTCGTACTATCCTGGAAGGCGTGATGAGCAATTATCCCAAGCGTTTGGATTTATGGAATGTTTATATCGACATGGAAATCAAGACGGGTGACACTGAAATGACTAGGTAGGTTACTTTTTGAGTGCTTTGTCAGAGCATCCAGCTAACAGTGTTCTTTTGATGTAGACGTTTGTTTGAGCGTGTTGCCTCTATGAAGTTTTCATCAAAGAAGATGAAGTTCTTGTTCAAGAAATGGATTCAATTCGAAAAGGCTCATGGTACTGAAGATGACGTACAAAGAGTCAAGGAAAAGACTCTTGCTTATGTTGAAAGCATGTCATAAACATGTCGTTTGTCGTCGTCGTGCCGTAGAGTTTTTGTAAATATATAAAGCAAAAGAACCTTGTTTTTCATACTCATAGAAAATATCAATTATCACAAATAAACAAGGATTGCAAAGAAAAAGTTCAAAACAGTCAATCCAGCGTCTTGATGATAGTTTGCTGGCAGCCACGCATGGCTTGATTTAGTACGAGTGCCCCTTAGCGCTAGATGGTAAGATTAATTCATTATAGATGCATGACTTACCATTCAGCTTCGGTCAAAATCTATACATCATCATTGAGCACATGGATTGACATCGCTGATTGATTCTGCTTGTTGGTCAAGTAGTGAGTGTAATGCAGTATGTATAAAATTATGTCAATAAGCTTGGCGCCCACATTCATGAATGTAATGTAGACAAGTGCTTCCGCATCACGCAAGGATGCATATATTGATATCATTCGTGAGTGAAGAGTCATCATCGGTACAACCTGTAACAATCATGTTGGTTCGGTTTGCGAAATGAAATTATACAAGTGCATTACGACATGGATGGTGCGATGATGAATAACACAACATTTGCTTGATTACTGTAATACAAGCTAGCATTGTGACATTAGATGATCAAGATGCAGAAAATTCGCTTTAGGAAGCATGTGTGGCTATTTTTAACTACTTGTTTTCCTGTTGCCTTGTATTCAATTCTAGCCGAGAAGAGAAACACTCCTTTAACACTCAATGTGCATATTTACGATGGTCAAATGAGTACGAAAGCTTTACATTGTGATAGAGAAATTATGTTTATTAGAACGGCTTGGAAAACTCAATGTATATATACACATAGTTTGAAATGAATAAATTAAAGAAAACACTCTTTCTATTAAATTAACAGAACGGCTACACTGCTTGTCTTGGATCAAGCGAGTATTTTTTTTTTTTACAATATGATTATTGGTAAGGACTCTTACCAATGCCTGTGGAGCGATGAAAAGATGAGTAAATGATTCTGTATGCTCAAAAAACAACAACTTACAGTCAGCAACTGTGGCGAACTCAAAGCCTTGACTTTTGGTGTATTCAATCAATGCCTCAGTCAATTCAGTAGTAGTTTGTTCATAGACCTATGACACGAGTCGTTGATAAAATGAATACATATACAACACATCAAGCACCTACATCATGAGATAAGGTAATGTATCCTTCATCAGAGCTGGATGAGTTGAAGGAGTTCTTTACGTTAGCCATCTCTTGTTGAAGATCATGGGTATCATAATCTTTGGTATCAGTAGACCATTTAATGACGGAATAACCTCTGGACTCAAGTTTTGAGACAGTGTCTTCATTGGCATTACCATATGGAGGACGAATAACTGCATGGGAATGATGAGTGTATGAACCTCGATCTCAGGTACAAATAATAACTTACAAGCAGGTCTATGACAAATACAATTAGTTCTTAATACACTCCATCTAACTGCTCAAATACTTACTTGACACCAATCAGATCATGAACGATTCTCTCCAATTCAGTGATTTCAGAATCGAATTCTTCACCAGAAATGACATCTAAATCTTTATGCGATAGAGTATGGCTGGCAATTTGATGTCCTGTCTCATAAGCCTTCTTTATAGCTTTTTGGCCTTCTTGATTTGACTCCAAATCACTGCATAGGGAACAGTAAGCGAATGCTTATCAAAATCAAGATGCTACTCACATAAAGTTCTTTCCGTTGACAAAGAAGGTTGCCTTGACATTCTTGGAGTTCAGTAAATTGACAAGAGCCAATGTAAAGTCGTAAGGTCCATCGTCGTAAGTGATAGCAACATGGTTTGGCTTACAGTTCTCAATCATGGAAGCAGAAACCATGGAGGCCAGCAAACCAAAGACGACGGAGGAATTCAAAATGTTGCGGATTGAAAATGTCATGTTGAGAGATGAAGGATGATATAAAAGAAGATGCAAAAGTGGATATGTATCGTCAATTTATATACGAGTTTTTTTCAAATGCGTATATATAGAATGGATAACGAGATGCTGATCTGACAATCTCTGTGAAGAAACAAAAAAGAAGCGGGTTAGAATCGTACATGGTGCGTGCATTTTATATGTAATGAATACATGCGAGTTTAGCAAATCAAATCAAGCTTTTAAAACGCAAGAGAAAACGTTTGCATTACAAGCAACAAGGCTAAGGGGGATTTCGATGACAATCTTATACTTGATGCAGGAGTTGTGGGTATAAAAGCGCAACAAGGAGAGCGCTAGGGGGATTAGCAAGACAAGAAAGCACAACACATACAGAACAAGCAGAAAGAAACCTCCAAATCGACCACACTCCTGATGATTACATAAATCAATGGGTCATTTATTCATATCATTTTTTTTTTATTACATATTTTACATATTGATTTCATAAGCAAATTAAAATAAAGCGAGAGGGAAAAAGAAAGAAAGCATTAGGAGACTAGTAATTTAATGAAAAATGGGTATATGTAGATTGTATCATGCAAAATGGAATCTTGCGCTAGTATTGCGGATTGATCTTTTCAGCCATCATGGCCACAATAGCAGCACCCACAATTCTCGAATGCTTCACAATTCCCACTGACAATTTGGCTGCTACTTCGTCTGGAATCAGCGCCTTGAGAGTTTCACAAACACGAGGATGGAAGGAAGAGTAATCCTTGTATACCTCACCGCTAATGGCTATCGTCCAACATGTCAGTTCATATGTCCTGTTTTTATATTAGATATACTCACATATCGCAAATCCTTCAGGCGAGTCTAGACCAATGCCATGAGAAACCATGTAGTCCACAACGCCTGCTATGCTTGCACCAAGCAACACTGCAGCTCGATGGCCTACAAGTTGGCACACTTTTTTGACAATTTCTCGGTCGCTCAAATGAGTTTCGCCTGTTCTACACATTTCCTCTAGAATCACGCGCGTACCCTCCAAGACACCATCGTCATCCGCTTCACAGACATACATGTAACTGGTATCAAATTGGTAGGGAATACGAAGCAGGCATTCCTCGTCATCAATGTCGAATGAGAGTACTTGTCGATCTGCAAATTCAACGAGAATCAGCCTTACAAGCTCACCGAGGTACATGCCTGTAGTCATCTTCTCGAATGCATGAACACCCTTATTGTTGGATTCCAGGTCAACCAGTTCATCAAACTTGTTGACGGGCAGGTATTTGGAGCTGATGTTGCACCATTCGGTATTGATAATCATGTCTGACGTGGTAGCTAAGGATGTTGGGTGGTCTGCCAAGAAGTTTTCCATATTGACCACTTTGTCGTAGTAGGCGCAATTGGTACCTGCACTGTGTACAATGCCAATTCGGGTAGAAGGATGCTGATATGCGTGAGCCAATAGAGTACATACAGCATCTGTATATGTATAATTGTTCAGTTGTATGTGCGTTGTATGCATTTAGGATGATTCTTACCATTGGCCATTGCAACCACTTTTACAGCTAATCCCTTGGCCTCGAATCGCTGATGGAATAAATCAACAATGTCGCTGCCTACTGCATTCGGATATTCAAAGCCGTGCTCCAGTGCAACGATATAGCCTTTGTCCAAACCCGTTTGTCGTACTGCAAACCCCAGACTTATTCCCATACTAATTCCCATCTCTTGCGATGCGCCCACTCGATGCTGGAAGTCAGCTACGCAATCAGCAATGTAATCGATCAGGGTGCTCATGGTATCGCCCGCAGTGAGATGATCAGGGATCTTGTATTGGTACTGGTTGATGGCTAATTTTCCACCTTCACCCTTCAAGCGCACTTGACAGACATAGACGTCCACACCACTGATTTCCAGGGCAAGATAAGTGCCCTTTTCCGTGCCAGTAGGATAACCAGATACAAACGAGGGAATCATCTTGAGATCGTTGCTGGGCTCGTTTGATTTCAATCCATGCTTCATCTCGAGACCTACGCCTTGCATCAAGGTACTTAATTTCTCGTCAGGTACATGGAATTTTTGGAGCATTTCTTCAATGACGGTTTGCTGCATGGCATCACCGTGCTTTAGGTTGGATACAGTCATTATGATCTGGTATTGGTGTTGAAAGAAAAAGAGAAAATAAGAAGGAAGGAGACACACACATCAAATAATACACACAACTTTTTTTTTCTTGTGCGACTTTGGTAATGATATGTGAGAATATAAGTGTTTGTGCGCTTCAGCACATTGAATTGCTGGTGTGTGTGTGCTACTCACATGTTTTATTTCTTGGAATACAAAAAAGCTTAAATAAAGCGTAAGCAAGAAGAAAAGAAGAATACAATGGTTTTGTGCTTGGTAGTATTTCATGCATTTATTTAGAATAAATCAGCAAAAGGGTCCTTGGCGGCCTGTGTGGTGTTATTGTTGGTGGGAGGTTGGGCGGGTTGAGGGGTGGAGTCACCAAAGAGATCACTGGTAAAATCATTCATCATGGGTGATTGGTATTGCTGCTGTTGTTGTTGAGGAGGAGAAGTGGGCGAGTTGAATAGGTTCATGATATCGTCCATGTTATTACTAGCAGGCGCAGGCGCTGCTTGGCTACTGCCACTGCCACCACCACTAAGGGATAGCAGATCATTGAATGAACTACCTGGTGCATTATTTTGTAAAATGGGTGATACGGGTGTCTCGGCGGATGGCTCATCCCAATCCAAATCAAGCAAATTGCCAATATCGTTGTTCTTGATAGCGGCCTGTATCTGAGGAGGAGGAGCATTTATATCGTCTTCTTCCGCATGTCTAGATAAAGAGAGCCATAAATTCAGCTGAACAGATAACGCACAATAGTGCCACTTACTCTGTCATGGCCTTGCTAACATTATCAGCACCAAACTTCTTGCCAGCAATAAATGTCTCTGCAGGCTTGTGATAAACAGAAGCCAATGTACCAATGTCGTATAATAAAGTTTCAAGCAAAGCAGGCGAGATAGCCTCATTCTCACCAGCAATAGGTGGTTTTTCAGATAATACAACAGCCTACAGTCATCTCGTTATCAATATAATTGTAGCACAAATCACACCCACACAGATTACAACACGGCTTACCTTGGCTGCTTGAGGATCGGTAGATAGTAGTCTCCAATACACGTAGGCTCTGTCGCGGATATCAGCGTTATCGCATTCTGTTGTAGCCGTCTGCAAGATGCGTTGTACTAGATCTTGGTTCTCGTTTGGCTTCTTCAAAAAGAGCTTGACTGTGGCGGTTAATAACTGTAACTGCACTTGAGGGTTTTCTTCCTTGAAGTTCTCCAAAAAGATGTTGATCAAATCATCTGCATTATCGATTCTTTCGGCGTATTCACCAATGATCCAAATCAAAGAACCCTTTGCTTCAGGCTCGTCCAATGCCTCCAAATTCTCGCAAAGCGTAGGAATGATACCTTCGTATTTGTGAGGGTATTTGCGGAAGATGTCCTTAATGACAACTACGGCTTCTTGAACAACGTAGCTGACTCCAGTGTTGATTAAATCCAGCAGCACATTGATACAACGTTCAGCAGCCTCATCAATCTTGATGGCACAGCGACCAATAGCATGCACTGATTTACGGACAAATTCCACATCGACTTCATTTGCGTACCTGTTTTAAGGAGAAGAAATGGTTGGTATACAATACACAATGGTTATATAATGATCATCTTACTCTTTCAATTCGCTCAGCAATTGATCCACGTTACGGTCGTTACATAATTTGACCATAATTTCGAGTTTTTCCATTTTAACGTAGGGTGGGTCATTATACTTGCAAAAGAACACACGAATTTCGTTGCTTAGTACTTCAGGTCTCTTTTGAAGAATAAGACTGATATTACGCAACGCAATATACTGAACTTCGGGAGGACTGGAGAGAAGTGTAACTATAGTAAAGTGTTAATTTATATGATCTCTCCCCCTTTCCATTAGTTT
>DF836457.1:10000-26115 GCA_000950595.1 Mucor ambiguus
TCATTTAATTTGAACGAAACCCGCAGGGCAGCGCCGTCATCGAGTGTAGCGAGATCAAACGGCTAGTTGATAGTAAAGATATATTCATATCTTAATAGTATTATATATTTCGAACAAAAATATTGTATTTTAGATTCTTTCCAACATGAGTGAGTAATGAAAGAGAAACAGATAATATTGAAAAAATAAAAATCTCCTTGGGTTTTATACCTTTAATCCGAAGATGACTTTACCAATAGGTCAATAGGTCCAGATACCTTTCGTAGTATGAAGGTAATCGACTTTTTAGGATCTAATAGGAAGTGTGTTGCGGTTTGAAAAGTACCGAAGCTTAGCATGACACGCCCCTCCTGCCTTTCTAATAAATTTGTATTTGATTCCTTAAACTGTTAGAAATTGCTCATCCAAATGGTTATTAGTTCAGATGTTAAATGTCACCTTATTTGTTAGTGCATGCGATTTGATTCTGTATAATGTGTAAAATCTCTGATCTGGGAACGATATTGATACTCTAGGGCTAGCCAAGCACTATGAAACAACTGCGGTCCTACATTATTTGCAAGACAAGCGACTGCAGTGTTTTTTTGAAATGCATCAACTGCCAGCTTTCAAGCACTGAAATTGTAATAAATAGATTTGTTTTGATAAGCAACTATTAAGAGTTACCACTGATGTTGATATTCCTTTTTGGGAAGAATGAAAAGTTTGATTGAGTTCATGTGACAAATCTCGAAAGCTAAAAATTGAAAAGGGGTCGATCAAACTACTGCTAGCGAGATAAATGACATTGGATAGGTATGTACATACCATGTATACATTTTGTAAATACCAAGCGTATCCAATGAAAAGCATATCCTGTATCGTGGATCTACACAGAACGCTAAGGCAAAAATATATCACTCCTATAAAAGTCGAGAGATACTAGTAATTGGTAGCCAAATCAATTTACAAGTAATGACTCACACCAATCAGAGAGGCCATATGCCATAATGCATTGATCAAAGATTTCTTATCTTTATGCGTTGATTGGACGATGCTTACATTTCTGTGGAGGGTGAGCACTCCGATCATGGATCTTTCACTTTGGTATAAAAGCAAGTTGAACATGTCCTTCACTTCCCTTCTTCTTTTGTTTATTTACTAATTCTTATTTATAAAATGGCTTCTCGCGCTTTTGCCACTGCTATCCGTTCAGCTGCTCGTTCCACTCTCTCCCGCCCTGCTGTTGCCATCAGACCTATGTCTATGTTGGCCAACAACGTCAAGCGTGCTGCTGTCAAGTCTACTGCTGTAAGTTTTCTTTTTATTATTATTTTTTAATTGAGCAATGCCACTGACGCTATCAATCAACCCAATAGGTCACCACTCAAGTCCGTGGCATGAAGACCCTTGATTTCGGTGGATCCAAGGAAACTGTCTATGAACGTTCGGATGTCCCCAAGGAGAAGTTGCTTGAAACCTTCAAGAACGATACCATTGCTGTTCTCGGTTACGGTCCTCAGGGCCGTGGTCAAGCTTTGAACTTGCGTGACAACGGTGTCAATGTCATCATTGGTCAACGTGAAGGTAAGACCTATCAACAAGCCATTGAAGAAGGTTGGGTTCCTGGAAAGAACTTGTTCCCTGTCTTGGATGCTGTTGAGAAAGGTACTGTTGTCATGAACCTCTTGTCCGATGCTTTCCAAACGGAGATCTGGCCCCAAATGAAGCCGCTCTTGACTCCTGGTAAGACTCTTTACTTCTCTCACGGTTTCTCCATTGTCTACAACGACCAAACCAACATTGAAGCCCCTGAAGGTGTCGATGTTATCCTCGTTGCTCCCAAGGGCTCTGGTTTCACCGTGCGTCGTCTTTTCCAAGAAGGTCGTGGTATCAACTCTTCTTTTGCTGTCTACAAGGATGCTAGTGGTCATGCCAAGGAGCGCACTATTGCTTTGGGTATCGGAATTGGTTCCGGTTACATGTATGAAACCACTTTTGAAAAGGAAGTCTACTCTGACTTGTTTGGTGAGCGTGGTGTATTGATGGGTGCTATCCAAGGTTTGTTCCAAGCTCAATACGAAGTCTTGAGAGCCAATGGTCACTCTCCCTCTGAAGCTTTCAACGAGACTGTCGAAGAAGCTACTCAATCTCTCTATCCTTTGATTGGTGAGCGTGGTATGGATTGGATGTACTCTAACTGTTCTACCACTGCCATGCGTGGTGCTCTTGACTGGTGGAAGCCTTTCCATGCTGCCTCCAAGCCTGTCTTTGAAGACCTCTATAGATCCGTCAAGGATGGTTCCGAAACTGCTCGTTCTCTTGACCGTAACTCCCAGCCTGATTATCGTGAAAAGCTTGAGGAAGAGCTCAGAGAGATCCGTGAATCTGAAATCTGGAGAACTGGCAAGACTGTTCGTCAACTCAGACCTGAAAACGCTGGAAAGAACTAAATGAACACAACAATTAGATTGATGCAATAATACGAACAAAAAAAAAGCACGCACAAATAACACTCTACTATTATATATGACCATTTTCTCCTTTTCCCTTTCTATGTATACAGTTTACTCACTTCAATTTTGTAAAAATTAAATTAAATTCGTAAAACAAACAAATGAATTTCGTAAAAAAGCAATGTCAATATGGTAAAAGCCAGACAGAGGATTGGATGAGAGAAGTGAGATTTAGTCAAGACGACATGTAAGAGAAGATGTTGTTCTTGCAGATCACGTCCTCTCCCCAAACATGGCTGGATCACTGTGGAAGTCCACTGTAACGAGGCCCGAGTGCCCGCTGTAATGACAAACGATACACCATTTTTCAGGGCTTTCAACTAGAGTCCTCGCCAGGAAACAAGCAGCGTACTCATGAGGCTTTTGAACAAAATTGATAAGACTGGGCCGCCCATAGCATCAAGCTCGTTGGTACGAAAACACAAAATCCTGTTATAAACAACACTTGTGCCAAATGTTGTCCATCATCACAATTAGCAGTAGTCACTGGATAAAGTGCACACTGGTGCATTTGAATTTTGCCTCTTTCTTTCACTACTCTAATGGACTCATTACTGGGCGGGAGAAGCTTTGGAAGAACAGACGATGATGATGATAAGAAGAAGCGTTACTTTAGCAACGCAAGACGCCATTATAAACCAAACAGATCTTCCAGCGCACCACACAATCTATGGCAAAAACGACTCCTTTCACCTACCAAGGGCATATTCACGCTAATAGCCATCTTCTTTTTCATATTCTTACTGTATCCCGGTTCTAGTAACCGAAACAACAACAAAATAGCACTCAGGGACCAGCCACTGTACAAAAAGCACGAAAGCATCTGCACAGCGACGCTTTGCAACCCTAGCAACCGATGCTCAACGTGGACACCGAATCAGAAATACACTTGGTCTGAACTATCAAAAGCTGGCGTGTTTCGTGATTTATCCACTATCCAGCTGAGCGAAGGATGTCGTCTCAGAGTCAAGGTGGAAGGGAGAGTGGATGGTGGAGAGTGGTTGACAATATCAGAGGGACAGACACAGTGCACAGAAGCAGGATATGGTGTCAAGTGTCGCAACTTTGTTGAGATGGATCTCCGTGCCGACATTCTGATTATCGCACAGCAAATGAAGAAGTTGATGAATGGTACATGTCTATTTGTGTCATGATGGACTCGTTGCTAATACCCATAGAGTATAGGCAGATACAGCCAAAGTGAGGAAATCGTGCTGGTCCAGCATGCGATGAATAAGGAACAGTCTCCCAATGTAGACGTATCCTTGATTAGCCAGTTTTCAGTAAACAGACTGGATACATTCAAGAAAGCTATCGAGGCATGGACAGGACCCATTTCAGTGGCCATGTAAGCACATTAGCGACCATCTAAATCAAAAGAGACTAACAGCTGCTTATAGATACCTGACACAGTCAACAGACATTGACGAACTCATCAGCTACTTTGAAAACAAAGACAATCTGCAGATTTATTCTCGAGTTACAATCGCACTAGTCAAACCCAATTATCTGGATAACTCTCATTTGGCATATCCTATTAACCATCTCAGAAACATTGCCATTACTGAATCATCTGCAGACTACATCTTTGTGATCGATGCTGACTTTACGCCTTCCAGCAATGTATATAGCTTTTTGCGATCTCGACTTATTCCTTTTATTGTATATCAAGCCGGAAAAATGCCAGAAACAGCCTGGGTTGTTCCTTGCTTTGCTATCCGAGAGATCTATAGCGATCTACCTATGCCACAAACCTACAATGAATTACGACAGCTTGTTGGGCGCAATATTGCTTATATTACAGATCCTGGAGCTGGTCACGGACCTACACTAGCGACAGAGGTCGCCATGGATAGGCCTTTATTGCATGGAAATCCATTAGCGTATGAGGTGTGCTTTGAATCACAGTGGGAGCCTTACTACGTAGTACATCGTTCAGCACCTTTATACGACGCTCGTTTCAAGAATCAAGGTGGCGACAAGCAATCGCATGCATTGCACTTGAATGCTGAAAGATACCGATTCATGGTGCTGCGAGAGATTTTCATGATTCACAAGGATCACTCAGCGTTAGTGTGGCCAGGAGGAGGATTTGAAAAATCACAAAAAGCAGCTACCAACTGGAACTACTTTGGGGACTTTATGAGGGAAATTGAATCATTGTATGGTGCCAGTGCTCGATGGCCTCGGGGGTGTAGTGCAGAAGCTATTGGTTGGCAAGATCAACGCAGAGATGTGCTTGGTTTGGCAGCAGGTGCTGTGTAGAGTATAGATTTTTCTTTCACTTGTAACATAATATAAAAATTAAAGAAATACCATCACAGTAGACCTGGCGTATACATTGCTTTATTTAATTTGAGATATTTCGGGGCATGTGTGCCAGACACAGTGCTTTTCAAAGAAGTTACAACTTGATGACATTTGCTTTTTTATCGTTTTGGCCAAGATCGCCCAATTTCCACTATGTCCAATCAGTTAGTTTTGACGTTTACATAAATACTGTGTGCACTTACATTATCCTCGATTGTCTTTAGCAACGAATAATGAGTGTATTTGGTCTTGTCCTTGTTTGATTTTGATTTAGGGTGGAAATCAGGACCAAAAAGAACCGTGAGCACCTTGTTGTTATCCGAAGCACCATCGTCTTCGTCAAATGTCAATACAAACATGGTATTTTCATTAAAGGCTTTCTGCTTGATACGCGTAGAGAGGAACTTTTTCAGCCAATTTGAACCAAACTTCATGTTCGTGTCATGAGCATCATTGTCAATCTGTAATGCTTAGTTAGAGTATTGGTCATTTTACTGTTCTGCTCAACACTTACGTCAGGCGTGTAGAACACGAATTGAGGGACCTTGTTACTTGCAATATCCTTGTCTAACTGCTTGGAATTGACAATGTTTGCGCATCTTTTCTTGTTGCCTGAAATGTTCTTGAAGGACATGAATGGATTATGCTTTCTGGCGTATTTGCCAATATCCATCTTCTTGTTGCAGTTGCCAGGGTAATCCTCTTGGTAGGTCTTCCAAGATATGCCTTTCGCCTCCAAGAGATCAACAAGGTTCTTTCGATCAATGTTGGACTCGTCGTCTTCTTTGGTACCCTTGGTAGATCCGCTAATCATAGCAATCTAAAGCGAGCAATTAGTTAAACAACTCTCGTTGCAACATTTGCGTACTATATACACTTACATAATTAGGTTGAGAGGGATGCGTTGTAGCAAGATAATTTGTCAGCATGATACCATTTCCATACTCCTTGTTTAATTCTTGCAAAAACTTATCCTTGTAGGCCACATCGTAGTCTTGATTTTCCATAACAATAATGACAACACGGTCGAAATACTTGCCTTTTTTCATAGAAGCTGAAGAAGTAGTAGCAGAGGTGGTATCATTGGCCTTTTTAGTGGTAGGTCGGGCCAAGCAAGCTTGACATAATGCGAGTAGTGTGATTAAGCGTACTAATAGGAAACGAGAGTACATTTTTGGTGGCAATCTTTCTTGTTTCAAAATGAAGAAAATTGAGTCCTTATATACTGGGTCCATCATGATTTACATGCATGAATACCATTCAATAATGTGTTACAATCATCAATGCGTTATTAGCGGGGTTGTCTGTTGATTTCAAGGCACCATCCAGTTCAAGCACTCTCTTAATTACTGTACTTGCCGCTAATTAGGACATTTACGCCTGGTGAGTATTACCGATAACCGTAATTGCCCAGAGTTTTGGTATAGTCTCCTTTACCCGGATAACTGCAAATAGCAAGTAATTTGACATTCATGGAATGCAAACAACACGTGAGAACACGAGACCTTGTTTCAATCAATGAGGGAATGTAATTAGGTGGAAATCAATAAAGCATATTTAAGAAAAGAAGACGATAAAACGCTAGACCGTATTTCTTTGAGGGTTGAATATGTATTGCCACAGAGAGCAAGCTGCGATGCCTTAATTAAAGAAACAAATATATCAAACCTCAAGGAGCAAACACATGTAGAGTAAAGGTGTATTTTGTTCAATCAAGTCATTTCTGTGTGCGTAAAGAACACATTTACATATGAATTTTGCTCCACCACCAATGATTTAGGTGTTATAGCATGTTCATATCCTTTGGACTAGAATAAGACAGGCAGTATCTTGACAGAAGATAGTAAACGAGCTATGATTTATTACAGGCCACTAGAAATGCCAGCTGGCATACACGCGAAGGGAGACAAGGTCCTCATCTGAAACGTTCCTGATTGCCTCGATATCCTTGATGTATTCAGGGGTAAATTCATGATTTTCATGGAGATTTGTATTACTAATTTGAATGCTCAACCTATGATGTCAAGGGAGAAGCCTCAAATCATTAGTCATGAAATGAATGTTCTAGCGAGAGAACTGAGAAATAGCGCCGCTGATAAACCATCAACACTGCACTATGTACAATTGAGGCGTCGAGAATTTGAATGGGCGTTCACAAAGCAGTAATAAGCAATGATAAATAATTACGTTACACATCTCGAATTTCTAAAGCTTGGTAAAAAGCAGAATTATATGTAAGCCTCAGTAATGGAGTTACCTGGATTTGTCATAATGGGAGATTTCGAAGCTATGCTATTGCGTCTAGGTACATAGTAGAATGCTGTTTTCAGATGTATGGCACCAAGATGCCATACAAAACTACCATGTCAATCCAATTGATGTTTATCACATACACTCTTATATCAACATTGTAAAATATAATGAGGATTGAGCATTCCACGCTTTTCAAAAAAGAGGCGTTGATAATGTAGCAGATCAGATTGTAGAACCATGTGCAGGTTTGCTATCCAGGCACAACTACAGATCATTTCCCTAATAAGGTCACCGAAAAAAATGACACAAACATTGAAAGCTTTGAAGCATCGCAGTAGTATAAATACAGGATGAAATTGACAAGTTATTTTTATTTTATCATCACATCTCTTCTTAGCAAAAAGAACACTTTAAAAAAATGCGTTTCTCTCTTACTGCTGCTTTCATCGGTGCTGCCGCCTTGGTCTCTTCTGTCTCTGCTGACTACTACAATCGTCTTAACGTTAAAGATGCTGCCTTTTTGTTTGTTGACCATCAAACTGGTCTTTTGAACTTGGTCAATGATTACAACCCTGATACTTACTTGAACAACGTTATGGGTTTGGCCGAATCTGCCAAGTACTTCAAGGTTTGTTACATTATGCGATCGTGCTCAGATGTGTACCTTTTACTAACGGCTGCTTTGCTTTAGATGCCTGTTGTCCTTACCACCTCTCGTGAGGATGGTCCTAACGGTGTCTTGCTCCCTGAGCTCAAGGCTTTGTTCCCCAACTCTAGCTACGTTGCTAGACCTGGTCAAATCAACGCTTGGGATTCTGCTGAATTCCGTTCTGTAAGTATGCATATGAGATCAATGTCAGTTCATCCCACTCATCACATTTTGAAACATGATATATAGGCTGTCAAGAAGACTGGCAAGAAGCAATTGATTATTTCCGGTATTGTTACTGATGTGTGTGTTACTTTCGTCGCTCTTTCTGCCAAGAAGGCTGGTTATGAGGTCTTTGTTGTTACCGATGCTTCCGGTACCTTCACTGAGGCTGTCCGTGATGCTTCTTGGTTGAGAATGCAACAAGGTGGTATTCAACTCATGAACTGGTTTGGTGTTGCTTGTGAATTGGGCCGTGATTGGCGCAAGGATGTCAACGGTATGGCTGCTTTGTTCGCTAAGCGTTTGCCTTCTTATGCTCACATCATGGACTCCTTTGCTGGTGCCCAAGCTGCTGTCAAGGCCTCCTCTTAAATTTTTTATTAGACTTGTTATATAGATTAGACTTAATTTATTGAATAAATTATTGCCACTTATAATCCAACTACTGCTAGCAACGGGCATTTTGCATGATTAAGGAATATTGTATTTTTTTTATTTGGAAAGAGAATGAAGGAGACATGAGTATATATAAAAAAGATTCAGCAAAATGGGAGAGATAAAAATGGTTAAAATAGAGAAAAAATTTACAACATAAAAACAACATGGGATAAGGAAGAAAAGAGATGAACAAGTGAAGAAAACGGTCTAAATGATATTAAAATTAAAAAGATTCTTCATGTATTTTGTATTTCGATTTTCCTTATTGTTGAGCACATTGAACACCAGGTCCAGCACCATGGTGATCGTCCTCATCCTCGTAACCATCATGCATATGAGCAGCATTGCTACCTTGTCTAGAGCTTCTTTGGTAAGCATCTGCGTCGGCCATGACAACATCCTCAACGTGTTGATCACCGAATGAAGGGATCTCAGGGCGAGCAGGTAAGATATTTTCGAGTTGGGCAATGTTTTCGGGAGTGGTCCAGTTGGGAGCAGGGAAATCAATGGTGAACTTGACAAAGAGATGTCCGCGAGTGTGAGTACGATAAGCAGGCATACCTTCATTGGGAATAACCTTGAGCTCATTGGGCTTGATGGCCTCACCAGGCAAGATGTTGACCATAAGGACACGATCGTCAAGATGGGGTATAGCAAACTTACCGCCAGCAAGAGCGGTCAAGAGATCAATCTTGGCTTCAAAGATCAAATCATCACCTTGACGTTTGAAATGGGCATGAGGCTTTTCATCAATGACAATGATAATATCACCGGGAATGATGTTGGGTGCTTGATCGCCTTCACCAGAGAAAGTAATCTTTTGTCCATCACGCATACCCTTATCGATGTGCACCTCAAGAATCTTCTTTTCACCAACAACCTTCTTACCACGACAGCTGGTACAACGGTTCTTCTCATCAATAATCTCACCGGTAGCTTGACAGCTCTCACAGGGAACTTGCATTTGCTGCACCATGGGGCCCATTTGACGAGTGACAAGACGAACACCTTGGCCGTTACATGTCTTACACTTTTGGACAGCACCTTCTTTACCACCTTTACCCTCACACTTGGCACAGAGAATGTGCTTTTGAAGAGCAAGCTTGCTGGTCTTGCCGTTGTAGAGATCTTCAAGGCTAACCTTCAAGGCGTGCACCATATCCTTTCCACGACGAGGGCCTGAAGGACCTCTACGTCCACCACCAAATCCACCACCAAAGAGTTGAGAGAAGAGATCTTCAGCATCCATGCCGCCCATACCAGGGCCACCGTTCAAACCTTCTTCACCGTATTGATCGTACATTTGACGTCTCTCAGGGTCAGAGAGGATTTCATAAGCATGAGAGATTTCCTTGAACTTGTCGCCAGCTTCAGGATTCTACATGTTACACTGTTAGTATACTATGCGACGACATTTTAGCAGTAAATCAGTGATTAATGTACCTTATCAGGATGATACTTCAAAGCTAACTTTCTGTAGCTCTTCTTAAGCTCGCTTTCAGAAGCATCAGGGCTGACGCCTAAAACATCGTAGAACTTTGTTTCTCTAACCATGGTTTCGTATGAAATGAAAAAAGGATGTGAAAGGGAATGAAGAGCACAAGAGGATCCCTCTTTTTAGACCTATTTCTAATCGTTCATTAAAAAAAATTTTCTTTCTACAAGATTCCTGACCTTTCTCTACAGCTCTGATTGGTCAGCAATCCTATCAAGATGTTCTGGTTTTCTGTAGGGATTTGGTGGTTTGCGATATGAAATGACAGGCCTGATAGAATGAGTGTATGCAGCGAATATGTAGCGCATCTTGGGCGTCATCTCTATTGTGTTTTCTCGACATGATTGCTCCTTAACGGCGGGCCATCCTGCTGGAGAAACATGTAGGATGGCCCATGTGTGTCACATCTCAACGTATTTTGTAGGACAAAAAGCACCGACAGCAGAAAAAGGAGCATAGCAAATCAATGCAATAGTATCTCAGAGTTGCTAGAGTGTTCTAGGAATATTTGCACAGCAGCGCTTTCCTTTATATCAAACATAAACTACGTATTACGCAGCCCAATGCCATTTCACATAGATGATTCTCGGGCAATGTTGGCAGCACTTCACTTGGACTCTAGCATTTGCAGCTCACATCACATCAGGCTACTGCCGTATGGTTTTAGATGTAAGGAGCCTGTCTTTTTTTTATAGGCATGAGACTGCATAGGTGTTGTAGAGAGTATTGTCAATTTCGCTAGGGATGTAAAGTGTAGATATGACTCAACATTGCGGATTGAAATACACAGTGTTTAGACAAACAGGATGATAGATGTTGAGATATTGAGATACAGCATCATCTCTGCCAAAGTCAGCAGCAGTTTATTGCTACATGTCATGCCCGCATTTGGTGGATATTTTCACATGCAACGCCAGCTTCGAACCAAATCCTGGATCAAAAGAGGGGGGGCAATTGTCGAAAGTAGCGTTTGTCCTGGAAAATTGGATTAATAATCCTGGCCAAAGTTAAGTTGTGGATCTCCGATCGTGCTATGTTCCACAAATAGTGTTCATTGATATACATCTCCCCCCAATTCTGGCATCTCCAAGAGTAACATTCTGTCAGTAATCTCGTATAAATCTTGTGCATTACATAAGAGTCAGAGTCGAATACCATTCAAATATGTATATGGTTCATACATTGAGTTTTAGGATGGTATTCAGGATTGAATTTTTAAATTCTCGAAATTGCAAAACAAATGACAGGTTTAGATGTTGGAAACACACTTTATTCAAATTAAAATAGTTATGGTTGCTCTTTGGCAAGCTCCACACGTTCAGCAACTAGTCTCTCTACAGCAGAGATATCAGGGCGACCAAGAACTGCCAATTTGCGATCCCAGTCAATGACAAAAGGTCTTTCGAGAAGGGCAGGGTCGGCTTGTATGATCTCGTAAGCTTCCTCAAACGATTTAGCCTTTCCTTGAGCTTCAGGACGGAGTAAGTAGTTCCAGGGTTCAGTAGAAGCGTCTTTCTTGGTTAATCCGAGATACTCTGACAAGATATGGAGCGTCTCAATAGAAGGAGGATTGGCATGATATTCGATGATATCCAAATCATAGTTGGTATCATTCTTGTTGTCCTTCAAGCAGGCAACACTGCGCTTAGATTTGGTGCAGTTTGGGTTGTGAAAGACAGTTAACTTTGGCATTTGCAGTGGTGTTTGAGAGAGAAATAGAGGCACTGTGTTCATTGCAAGAATCTTTGGTTTTATATCTAGATCGCCTTTCAATGGGAGGAGGACACCAATTTTGAAAGTCCAACACCGTCCTTCTCCCCCCCCAAAAAAAAACCTTGATTTAAAAAGGCATGTCTGATCTGTTCAAATGTCGTATCTCTTCTTCGTATCTTAATTTTCCCATGTCCACATCAGATTGCTACAAAAGCGACACTTGCAAAGAAGCGTATTGCATTGAAAGATCCTCGGTTTGCTACAAGACGGCTGACTGCAATTATGATTACTGCGTTGATCCCGCTACAGATGAATATCAAAAGATGACAGTTGAAGGCACTGATAGTACTGCGCCAAAAGAAACAGGTATAGCCAGCATGTTGCCATGAATTGCCACGTACTCACCTTTTACTATAGCCTTGATCCGTCGTTTGGGGTTCCTGGATCGCTTCTTGGTTGTGTGGATTCTGCTGGCAATGATTATAGGTGTCATTATAGGTGTGTTTGCTCCCAATGTACAAGAGTCTTTTGAAACTGTACAATTTGGATCTGTCTCTGTGCCTATTGCTATTGGTTTACTCGTCATGATGTATCCTGTTCTCTGTAAGATTCAATACGAACGTCTCCATATAATTTTGCAAGATCGAAAGATTTGGATCCAAATCCTAGTATCTATTGTCATCAACTGGATTATTGGCCCCATCATCATGACAGCTCTCGCTTGGGCTTGCTTACCAGATTTGCCAGGATTCCGTACAGGTGTAGTCATGGTGGGCTTAGCAAGGTAAGCCGTGCTATAGTCAAATGTGTCGCATGGCCCTGATAATTTTACATATCGTTTAGATGTATCGCTATGGTACTCATTTGGAACACATTGTCTGGTGGTGATGCAGATTACTGTGCCATCTTGGTTGCTATCAACTCTATCCTTCAAATTGCCTTGTTCTCACCTTATGCCATGTTCTTTATCAATATCGTGCCATCTTGGTTTGGTGCTCCTCAGGATACAGCCATCAACGTTGACATTTGGCCAGTAGCACAATCTGTGCTCATTTATCTCGGCATTCCATTGGTCGCAGGATTTATCACTCGCTTCTCATTGCGTTGGTTGAAGGGCGATAAATGGTACAACGAGACATTCTTGCCCCACTTTGGTCCCTTGGCTCTGGTCGGCTTGATTTATACAATCATTGTCATGTTTGCTAACCAGGGTCATCATATCATTGACAATATTGGCTCAGTTTTCCGTGTCGCCGTGCCTCTGTTCTGCTACTTTATCATCATGTTCTTTATCCCCTTCTTTGTTCTCAAGATGGTGTTCCATTTCCCCTATGAGCTTGTCGTGACTCAGTCATTTACAGCTGGCAGCAATAATTTCGAGCTGGCGATTGCCGTCGCCGTCGGCACATATGGCATCAATTCAGAGCAAGCATTAGCCGCTACCATTGGCCCCCTGATTGAAGTACCTGTCCTTGTGATTCTCGTGTACGTTACACTCTATTTCAAAAAGAAGCTTAATTGGAAGAAGAATCATCCAGATGTGGAGTCCGTCCGCCATGATGTTGCCTCAGTGGATGCTAGCGAAAAGTGCTGCAGCAAGCAATAAAAGACATTTCGTATTGCACTTAATTATAATAAAAAATTGAATATACAGGCAGTTTATTGAAATTTACAATGTACAAAAGACAAGATGTCTAGTTGCTGAGAGAGGAAGTGGTATTAAAGTATTCGTACAAGCTGTTTGTGCGCTGAACAAGCCATTCTCTGACACCCATAGTGAAATTGGTAGGCAAGGGACCATTTACGCCGTCCGAAAATGAAATAGATGATACGTTGATTCCATCTGCGTACTTGAGGAATGCATTTGAACCGAGACGAGGTAAAGACTTGTCCCAAACGACATCGTCATTCAAAAAAGTCATCAGATCATCAATACGAGGGTTCATAACGTCTGGATTCACCAAACCAGTTGTGTAGTTGCGAATCAAGTTGTCAAATTCACTTCTGAATTTGGGTACAGCAAGCAAGCGAGTGGCTAAAGGTGTCGAGTTAAAACCAGGGAATGTGGTGTAATCGCCAGCAAAGAGATTCTGCATTTGACCACCAGATGTGCCTTTTTAGAGTAGCAATGTTAGGCTTATGATTACTGTCAGATAACGTGAAAAGCTACTTACCTAGCGTCAAGTCAAAATCTTGACCACTGAATACAAGTCTCTCATTCTCGCGATCGTCGTATAAGATGTAGTTGTTGTGAACACCTAGATAACCATCCATGCTAGAAATAATAATTTCAAACGCTAAACCGCGCAAGAAGCTTGTAACATCAATCTTTTCTTCCCAAAGTGGGATGACTGAATCATCGACAGTTGTGTTTTGCTCTGACAAGAACTTGGTGAAATCCATGATACGCGTGTAATTGGCAGTGCCAGTAGCAGGGTCTTCTTTGGCAGGATAAGGAATGCTATAAAGCGTGGCATTGTCGCCGAGATAGGATAAATCAGACTTGACAGTATTGCCAGTGTTGGCGCCAAAGTCGTCTGCATTGATGGCAGTAGTGGTAGTGCCATTGTCCAGCTTTCCATTACCAGTGCAAACAAATAGAGCACCTTGATTGTCATCCTTCTTTCCGTTGTTGAACTCGTTGCGAACCCAAGGAGACTTGAAGTTCTCGGCAAAAGCAAAAAGACCCACGGCTTGATCGTTGATGAATACACGAGCATAACTGATCTTGGTGATGGGAAGGCCAATAGAATCGGCAATTTCAGATACAAGCTTCTCTCTCATGTAAGAGGCATCCGTGCCCATGGCTCTCAGCTTGAAGCGACGGTACTTGTAGAGATCACTGCCCTTGGGAAGCTTGATCTTGTAGGATAATTTGTCCAAAAATCGTGTGCTCACACCAGCTATAGCAAACTCGACATCGTCTATAATTTGGATGTCATTTGGGCTGTCAAGAACAGATTAGTTTCAGGCATGTATAAAAGGAAGCAAAAACCTACCTTATATATGTCATTTTCATTCCTTCAACGTCAATGTCAAGCTGTTGATGGGCATGAATATAGTCAATAGCTGTTTGGTTTCCAGTGAAATGGATAGTTGGGATCTCGCCCTCGATATGAATCTTGGAGTTGATGCGATTAATGATCGGAAGAGGGTCCAAAATACGGGGAAGTTGAGTCAAGTTCATGGAGTTCCATGATCTGCCAAAGTACTCGTTCAATGTGCTGTCTTCAGTAACAGGGTTACGAGTGAAATTCTCTCTTTCGAGGACATTGGACGTAGTGTTCTTTTCCAAAATGGCATATTGATAGTTTGTAGAGGCAATGGGTGCTTCACCAGTGTGAAGTAAAGAAGAATGCTCATTGACAGAGGTTAAAGGATACACATTCTGGTCGACAATGACTGCGAGAGTCTGATTATCAGGGACAAAAGAGACAACTTTGTAAGTAATGTTGGACGATGCAGCCACAGAAGCAATGCCAGCGAAGAGTAGAGTGATGGCTATAATGTGTTCAATGATAAGTTTTGATGCAACAGTCGTAAATAGAGTGGCTCATGTGTACCTGAAGATATTTGCATGTTGTGATGGCAAGAAGGATGATGAATCTAACATGACATGTGTATTCGGTCGCCCTTTATATAGTAAGTAACAAGACTTTTCCATGTTGTTTCACCCTGAACTGCATTTCAATTTTAACAACCACTTGGCACATGGTCCAAGCTTCTTTCGAAAATCTGTCATACTGTGCCTTGTATGCTCTTCGTTATGGCAAACCCTGGTTGGCCAAGCATTGCTAGTATTATCAACCGTCATTATTGTCACCCAAAAATATGATGCCCATCTCTCATAATTCCCATGTTCCTGGATGTTGCAATCGAGAATCGTATCCAGAGCTGACAAATCTCTCGGTGAAGATTCCGCGGCCCTTTGTGTTTCTCCGAATAGGTGAAATACACTCTTAGTTTTAGTGCACTTCCAAGCAGAGGCCAAGAAATCCCTAAATCTACACCCCTTTCACTGGGCTACAATATAGCAGATACCACATTTGGTCTTTCATCATAACAAACGAGGATTCAAAAAGAAATTTTGGATTTACCTAAAAACTTATGGTGTCTATTTCACCGCCCCAGGGCTTAAAACCGTTTTTTACAGCTTAAAAAAAAAGTTACGAGTCGTAAAGTAGCGTATCCAGCTTATTTTCGAGGACTGCCAAAGCCATTATAATTAAATAGCGTTTTTGATCCCGTAACTTATTATTCTTACATTGCGCTAGTGCCATGGAAGATCGCAGCCGTCCTTAAAACCTCACTTTAACAACCCTAATTGGGAACCAAAACTATAAGCCTTTGCCTTGAGCCCGCTTCATATGCGCAACAGTGATTGTATTAAAGCACATGGGAGGGTTCCCTTGAGAGGTTTACTGTTCATAATGCCTTCGCCGCTTTCTTTGAGCGAAAATTCAGAGCCTCGACGATCCTGTCAACGGTAGCAATCGAGACAACAATAAAAGTACTCGGCCATGCGAATATTTTACTCGAC
>DF836457.1:28763-41553 GCA_000950595.1 Mucor ambiguus
GATCCTGCAAAATAAATCAAACAGGTCGATTTTTTTTTCAAAGTTAACGAATCGAGAAAGAAAATGCGTATCGGGATTTAAAAAAAGTTTGGCAGCGAAATGCGGCTTCATGACGTTTCTAAGAGCTATTAAACAGGGTATTGCGAATAAAAAAGCACTACTACATAAAAGAGACATTCAAATATTCTAGCTATTGTTGATTTCGTGATACAAGTCAATGGCCCGCGCAGCGCAAGCCTTTCTCCGCCTCGGTGGTTTTCTGACCTACGCGAGAACAGTTCCCTTTGAAGGTATCCTTTGCCATGACGATCAACAAGTCTCAAGGGCAGTCGCTCACAAAGGTTAATTTAGACCTTAGAAGCTCTGTCTTTATGCATGGCCAATTATATGTGGCCATGTCCAGAGTAACCTCTGCACAAGGAATGACTATATTGCTTCCCACTAACAAACCTCAAACAGAAAAAGTAGTATATCCTGAAGTTCTTTACAGTGAAACTATATAACCGAACATAAATTTCACCAGCCTCCAATTTTTATCTAATGCGTATAGTCCTCCACTATAGTGTTCTTGATTGATTATGTAAAAAATCATTTAATTTGAACGAAACCCGCAGGGCGACGTCGTCATCGAGCGTGGCGAGATCAAACGGCTGGTTAGTTTTGGAATGTTTATTGGCGAAATAAAGTAAAACAGAACCAACGGAAAGCGAATTACCACATGGAGCACTTTGTTTCTGGATTCATTGGGCTGCCAGCAGGACAGTTGAATGTAGCTGCAAATTCAGGGCTGTTTTGAAGGATACCATTGACTCGAATATTTGCAGGTGAGTGAGTATCGATATAGATCTACATGAAAGTTAGCATTGGTTCAAGCCAAATGAATTATTACCACCATCTTACCGACAGCTGATTAGCTCCATCTGTTAGTTTGGTACACCAAGAACGACCCAGGTTGACGTAGTATAAAGCTTCAGGAGACATGTTCTCTAAACCTGGCAACTTTTGCTCTTGTTTGTTGAGTCTCTTGTAAGCAGTTAATGCGAGTTTTCCACCGCCATTGTCGGCCAAGTTTTCAGCCAAGGTCAATGCGCCATTGACATTGAGAGTTGAGTTGTTGGGACCAGCGACGGTGAATTTGGAGTATTGGTCAATGAAGCATTTCGTTTTTTCTTGAAATTGAGCAGCAGTAACATTTGTCCACCAGTTTGTCAATAAGCCTTTGCCATCATACTTACTACCAATGCTATCAAATGCATGCTATACAATTGTATTAGTGTGAGGATGCAAAAAAGCTCGTTATAGCACATATCAACTTACTGCTATCTCATGAGCAACCACCATTCCAATACCACCATAGTTTAGGTAGTCGGGATGCGTAGTATTGTACATAGGGTCGTTGAGCATACCAGCCAACATCACAATTTGGTTTGTACTAGGGTTGTAGTAAGCATTCACAGTTTGAGCAGAAAAGAGCCATTCATTGCGGTCAACAGCTTTTCCAGCCTTAGCCCATTGTTTCTTTGTGTTCCAGGTGTTCAAAAGGTATTCAGTGTCGTAATAGCTAGTTTCGTTTATGTAGATGCCTTCATTGTACTTTTTGATAGAGTTAGGTTGTCTCAAATCAGGGGAAACAGTGCTATAAGCAACCATATGCTCAATTGCCTTCACCTATAATGCAGATTGTTAGCCAATGTCAACAGTACAGTGTCTTTGTATTAAATTGAACACACCTTTTCAACAGCTTTAGCTCTAGTCTGGTTATCAAGCCAGTCGATCTGGTTCAAGTGATCAATCCAGGTCTCGTGAATGTTGGTCAAGAAAGTCTCCACCTTTTTTTTCTCTGCTTCACCACCAAATCGCTTGAGAACAAAGTATCTGCCCATCGAGTTGGAGATGCCTTCACTGACAGCGTCGGTACAGGTTTTCCAGCGAGGCTTTGCGGCTTTTGTACCACCAGAGACGGCACTCTTCATATTTCTGGCTGCTTCTTGGGTTGAGCTGTCCAAGGCAAAGGCTACATTGGTGACAAAGCTGATAATACAGTAGTCTTGCAATGTTCTCTCAGTGACATTGCCACTAAAAAGCAAGGCATTAAGTCTTTCAAAGTATGGAGTCGCGCGAATGGTGATATTGTTATCAGGAACTTGTTCACCGCTAGGCAACAGAGACTCAATAAGAGAGGTCCAGTCGACGTATGAGTTGTTTGCTTGGAAATCAGACAGCTTGACGGGGTTGTAGGTGACAGTGGGATCTCTGAGTTCCTCAGCTTTCATCGAGATGTTGGCCAACTTTGCTTCGAAATCAATGAATCTGTCAACAGAAGCAGCAATTTTTTCGTCAGACCATCTTGTAAAGTTGTACCTTTGGCTCTCTGTATCGCGCAAAGTAGCATTTTCTGTACCATTTGAATAGTTTCCAAGCGTCTTTGTCAGAATGTCAGTCAAACCAGACTTGTAAGCGGCTAATGTCTCGGGGACCTCGTAGTATTCCTTTGAAGGCAATCCAGTCTTGACTTGATCAAAGTAGATGATGTTTACTTCAGGATTCTTTTCGTCAGCGCTAATAAAAAGATTGCTAAGCGCCTTAATAGAGAGTCCATTGAGTCGACTCAAGGCTTGAGTGAATAAAGGCACGGTTTGGTTTGAGAACACTTGCACGTCGTTACTGACAGGGAAGAGCACATTCTCAAATTTGGCGATATCTTGGTAGATAGGCGTGGGTCCTAACACGTCAATCTCTGCCGTATTCATGCACACATTGTAGTACTTTTGCATGGTTTCAAAGTTCTTTTTGTCAGCGTCCTTTTGATCTTCTCGATGGAAGCCTTCGTCTGAACCAATAAGGTCTTTATACAAATCGTCGTAAGTGCCTTCCAAAATGGATCGCATCACTTCTTGGTTGATGTCAAGGGCGGTCTTCTGTGACCCGATGACTGTAGTACAACGTTAGAATCTAATGGCACGCGTCAATGGAAACTGAGCACTTACTGACTTCATCGTCAGGAATAGTGGCATTTGCAAGCCAGCCTCCACCTAAATGGAAAAATAAGGTCAATAATTGTATCATATTAGATCTGGCCCGACCTACAGGTATATTGATAGAAATCAGAGCAGGGATCTACATTGAGGTCAAGATCTGCCAAAATGGCATTGGCCAGTGTGGTGCATTCTGGCGTGGAGCACACTGTGGCGTTGCTTGTACTATTAGAAAGAGAAGTGCTGGTTGACATGTCTCTTTATTTTTTGTATATAAAGACTATAAATGACAAATCAAAAGTTGATTTCTGCTCTCTTTTTATACTAGACGATGTGGCGCATTATGTGATTGGAATTGTATGAAATCAAGTTTCATGCACCTTCGTTTTTTTTTTTGGTATACAAGCCTAATTTATTCCGAGTTAGTTTGTAGTTAACCTTTCTTGATTTTCTGAATATTTACGCAAACGAAATATCGGAAATAGGAACATGTGGCAGTTTCTAGTGGTATAAATAGAAACTTGCTCTTTGGAAATGCAAAATCGCTCTTGAGCAATACGTAATGTGTGTACCCGTTGTATATGTCATTGTTGAGATCATTGAATCTCTGTAAACTTGTATACTATTGTATCCAAGAGCTGATGCTTTGCTCTTACCTTGTGCAAATGAGTTTATTTATCTCGAGCAAATGCAATGCTTTATAGTGCCTACTACTGAGGCTTGTAAATATCATTCTGCAACTTTTCCCATTCGATGACGAGTACAAGTTGCAGAGCAAATCTGTACTAGCATATGGTGTAGCTAAGCGACATCATTCACTAACAACAGCCACACTAAAAATATAAAAAGGAAAGCATGCGTGGAAGCATCAATTGTGCTATTGTTTGTATTGTAGCACGACAAAGCCATACAATGGGATCAACAATAATATCAGCTAGTTACTGTGCTTTCGTCACCCAAGAACATGTAGCTTGCCACTATATACAAAATCCACCAAACCAACAAGAGCACAACAAAGAGCAAAGGCTCAAGGCCATGACCAAGCGGATTTTTATCTGCGCGATGCGTGTTTGGTGTGATATGGTATTTGACGAGCTTATTTACTGTTCGTGTGTTGCTGAGTATCGTGTCTGATCTTTCTGCAATTGATGGTGATTAGATGATGCCCAGATATCCCGATTCCTTGTGTAGGTTATCTATTTCTAGTCATTTTATATTGGTTTTGGAACTGTTATCAGGTCTTACCAATTTCATGTACAAAGTTCAGTCTGCTACATTAGGGGAGGCTTCGGTTTTTATGAGGAGGATTTACAGTATAATGGGCTAATCGAGTCCGTAAAAGCAATACACTATCTATGAGAAGATCAGTATATCCCAAAGCTTTCTGTGTCATAGGGATAGAAGCCTGTAGATCAATTCACCTTTGTGTCCAAGCTTTATTTTGTTCTGTGATGAAATGTGATCTTGATTAGCTGCTGTTTATTTTAAACAAGATTTTGAATACAAGAGAGAGCTCCTGAGAAACACTTATGAATCGAAGATTATTCCCGGATACTGTAGGTTGCATTATACGTATCATGCGTATGCAAATGGTAGAAAATGTATAATTCCGCGCAAATAGAGCACTTTGTTTGTGTCACAATAATAGTCTAACTATCATTTATTTATTATCATGGTCGCTTGACACCTTCAATGCCTTAAAAAGGAAGTTCAGCTTGTAAGTGTCTGAGTGGCAACCCAGGAGGCCTGGGACGATGATGGATATAACTGCGCGAAAACATAAATTTTCGCATACCAAGGTCTCACAAAAGTAATTTCGGGGGGTTGTGTGGGATTGAGAGAAACCTTTAGATTCAATATATGCTCTAGTAAAAGTCTTCATTTTTGCGGCCAAAAGCGCGATCGCTTGATTTTCGATGAAAAGTATGAGGTACCCCTTATGCTTTTTGATGGATTTTTGGCGTTGTTTTTTAGGTCCCAAAAAAGTTGAGCAAGGGTGTCAGGAAGTAAGTGTTGGACGAGAGCAATTGTTTGGTGTTAGTATGGTGGTCTGAAACGGCTTCTGTCTTGAGAAAGTGTGGCTCAGATACATTTGAGACCTTAGCTCTGCTTTATCGCTGTGTATTTCACTACAAGCAAACGTATCTTATGCTTTTATAGTTGCAGCGTTAGCGATCCGCTCCTGCCACATTCCTGAAAGTTGCAAACGTCAAAAGAGCAGCTGATTTATCCCATGTTGAACTTAGTTTACATTTTTTCTTTATTACAAAACTTGAGTTGCAGTGCAAATCAAGTTATACAACAACTGGTTCTCCATATTCACTACATTCCGACTTGAATAACTCGTCCCTTGATGATGACAAACGGTCTCTTCAGTACCTAGACGATGCACATCCCAAAGAAGCATATTATCAAAAGATCGAACAAGGTCGCGCACTGTGTTACTAAATGTCAAACTACGGCCTGTATTCCAAGAAGAAGTGTAAAGGGTGCCACAACAAAAGTATTGAGGAGTGCGTACAATGATAGGTTGTGTTGGATATACATGTCGTACATTGATCAGCAACTCTTGGAACGCCTCTACAAATTCGTTGGGTGATACTTTCAGTGCCTGAATGTCATCATTGCCAAGTCCTACAATGACAAGATCTGCCGCTGTAGTGGTATTTGTGGTGCTATATTTCTTCATTCTCTCCAGAATATGCTGATTGTTGGACGTAAGACTGCCAGCAACGTTGTTGTAAAAGAACTTGGTGTCGATACCCCATGCATTGTCTAGTTCTAAAGGCACATGCGGATCTGTCACCCAAGTATATTTGGCTGGATCGTCTCCATTATCGTTACAGATGCATGTGGATTGCTTTTGTCGGGAAGATTTGCTCTTGATCTTGGAGATAGCTTCTATATTGCACCAGTTGTTGCCATCAAAATCAATCGCCTTCAGATTTCTGTGGAACAGCATGAATTAGCAAAGTGCAAATGACTCTGATGCCACCTTATTTACCTTCTGACGTTGTTGTCAGCCCAGACATGCACTGTCTTTGTGCCGAGACAAGCAGCTGCTTGACCTGTACTCTTGAACTCCAACTGACAGGCATCAGGAACAAATACTTTTCCGTTGTGTACAAATTCTCTCTGGTTGTTTTCAAACATGGTATAGATGGATCTGCTGTTTGAGCTCTTAAAGACAGTGGCATTGACCCAGCTTCCGCGAAGATCAGTGTCACTTTGGCATGTGGGTAACGTTGTTGGGGCCTCTGATTCGGCCACTATCAAGTAATTCTGGGACTGAAATCTGTATGGTTTGTAGCTATGTAAAATGGGTGCCTCCCAAAAGTAGGATCTATATTCATCGACGGCATCTAGTTTGTAGGTATCGGCATGGTGGAACCTGACAGGAGCAAAGTAGGCGTTTGTTTGTGTCTTGTGTGCTTGCAGTTCGATAGTGATCTTGGTGGAGTTGCCCGTTGCGAATAATGCGATGCTATCTTTGGTGCCGAGATGATCTTCATCTTTGATCGAGGACTGAGCTGGTGTAGGACCAAGCTAAATTTATATCAATATAACTTGGCACTTTAGCTTCTGCAAGACATAGCCATCCTTACCAATACAACCACACATATCTCATCGCCTTGATTGATATACACATTTCCCTTGGTAAACGTGCCATCTTTCCTCATGAACATGCTTTTATCAGCCCACCCATCCCAGTACATTCTGTCGCCGGCTCTGTATAAAAGGAAATATGAATTAATGATTTATGTCAGGATACATGGTATATGTCTTGCTATTTACAGCCACAAGATGTCCACTTTATCGCATGCATTTTCTATCCTCTCCACTTGCTTGGTTTGCTGTGCCAAATTGTCGGTTCCTGAGGCATGTAGAGTCGATGATGGCGGTGTGTAAACAATGTAGAAGGTTGTAAAGAAAAGCGCAAGTATCAAGGTGATGATGAGCAGCAGTTTATTTTCAGTGTATGGCGAAGATGGCTGCATCTCTCTCTCTCTCTTCTAGATGCAAATATATATATATATAGTGATACACTTTCAGGAATGAAAGAAAGAAAAACGAAGCAAAAAGAACTAGTGAAAAAAGAAAAGAAGGGAGACGATCTTTTTTTTAAAAAATTTGTATTACATCAAATCACTGACAAAAGTTTATTTTTGGATCATCATCCTCTTTTACTGCCTTTTTATTCGTATGGAAGCTGCGTGTTCCTTTGGTGCGCACCAACATAGTGCATTGGCAGTAAGTCAATCAAAACGGTCATGTATTTACACAACCCCTAAACACCATACAAAATGAATATCACCGGGAACACCAATGTCTCATTTCTGTAAATCATTTCTCTTGAACCCAATTTTCACGCACTCCTCAAATGCCATGCAAATATTGAAAAAAAAAAATTAAATAAATCTATTATTTATCATCTATCTACAAATGTGTAAGGTGTATATATTCTCTCTTGCTTGCCCTCTTACTTTTTGGAAGAACCTTGTCTCCCATCACGCTCATGCAACTCGTCTGTCAATCTACAAGCATGTCTATATCCGCTGGGCTGACTATCATCCTTCAATTCTGGATTGGGATAGGTGTTCTCCATACTGCCTAAAGATGTGTAACTACAAAAGCAGATTAAGTATTTCGTTACGCCATGCTGATCGTCAAGTGTACTCTACCCTTCGTCATACAGTGAGCAGTAAGGTATCTTGAGCTCAAGCAAAAAATCCCATATATTCTTGTAACTCCAGTCGATAATAGGTTGAACACGCATGAAATCTGGCCAGCCTTGGTCTGTTTTGCTGAAATGCGATAGTTTCTCTGCGCACATAAGGTCATCAATTATCCACTCCTCGTCCCAGCAGCATCCACTTACCAGCATAAGGGTCTGTTCTTCGGATGCCAACGAAAATGGCTTTTGTAGGTCTCGATGAGCCATCAATGTATTGCTGGAGTGCTTGCTTCATTGGGCCAGGGATATAGACGCAATCCAGCTTGTAGCGTTGAATGCAGACTTTGACAAAGGCATCGACATGAGGAAAAGGGTTAGGGTATGTAACAAATACGGTGCGTAGTAATTCATCTTGATGTCCTAGGCGGGATAGCACAGCAGCGACTAAATGCAACAAAACTGTGCAGTCTTTGCCGCCGTTGAACGAAAGGGCAACAGCATCAAGCCTAGTATAGAGGTTTGAGCAAACTGGCCCGCCTTTGTCTCTGTTATCATCATTACCCGTATTCTTGGTATGCCTGTTCAATCACCTGCAATGCAACCTTTACACTATGGCCAAGTGAACCATCTCTCTCAGCGAGGTTGTAAACTGTGCGCTCAATGTACTTGAAATCGTAATGCTGCGTCGTTTCTAGCTTTGGATCCATGTCCAGGTCGGTGCAACCATGGTTGAAAGAAGCCTTTGATAAGCCAGATATAACAGAGGTCATTGCTATTGATTAAAAAGTGTGGAAAAAAAGGGGTGTTTAAAGAAGGTAGAAGAACTTTTTGGGAGCGGTTTTCTTTCTTATACAAACCATCTCACCAATGGCAAAACAAATTGGTAAGGTGAGATTCAGCTTTAATTGAATAACCGATTACCTATGCTTTTTTCACACACTTCCAATCAAGACTCCCAATTGCAGTGAAAAAGCATATGTCAATCGACTATGGTCTCATTTGGAATATAAAGCTTTATTGGGATTGGAAATACACAATAGGGCATTAGCATGATACCTGCTGTTGTTGTAACAAATGGCGAATGGCCATTGAACGATAGGACTCCAGATCAGGTACCTTGAGATGAACGACCTTGGCTGCATCATCCCATTGACGCAACTGCACCTTGAGTTCGAATAGTGGGTCGTTTTCAAACGATTGCACTTGCTCCCGAGTGTAAGGGCCGCCTTGGTATTTTAGCGACAATTTGGAGGCAGCACTCAGTGTCTCGTAGTATTCAGGGTATTTACCGGTGAGGTACCGTTTGACAGGTACATGCGATTCAACCAATGCAGACACTTTGGATGAGAATCCCAGTCTATCCAGGTACTCTGCTCCGATGCGCTCATGGCTTGTGACACCAACGCTAATCTGCCTCTCGATATCACCATCTAATGCAGTAGGATCCAGATCAGTGAGCGCAGAGGCATCACAAAGCATTTGCTTTTGGTCAGCAGACGTAGCAAATTGGCCGATATCATGAAGAAGAGCAGCTAAAATGGTTTCTTCATCGGCACCTATGAAAACAAGTGTCAGTATCGGTTGAAAGAGTGCACAATGCGTCAGCCACTAACTCGCTTTTTGAGCAGAGGCAGCCGCTTGCAAGCTGTGCTCCAGTTGTGATATTTTCTCTCCAATATAGTCTTGCTTGCTACCATCTATAAGCACTTGGAAGACGGTATCCACAATCTTGGCAGCTGAATCTGGGTTCATGATGTGATATAATGGAAGATCAAGAGACAGACAATGAGAAATCTCCAAATTTGATGTATTTAAGGCATAAACACGCTAGGTGTAATTTACGTTTAAAACACTGGATATGCGTATTTTACATTCAAATCACGGCCATCTACTACGGTCGTCCGTAAGTCGGATCTATGGCCACTAAGCGCCCAATCCTATGAGATCAAATAAACATGCTCGATTTAGACATGCTTCTCTTAAAGGGCACGTGCCATGGCGTGTATACATGAACTTGCAGCATGGCACAACAAAGCGAGCTCTCGGCAAGTTGGATGAATCGTTTTTTACTTATTTGAAAAGATTAGACCTCTCAATGATTGAAAACGTGGGAATAGGGCAAGACATGGTTTAGAACAAACAAGATCAGACACATAGCATGGAGCGTATATAAACTAGCTTGAAAATGGAGAAACTCTCTCTTTTTAATCGTCTTTCTCTTAACATAATAAAATCAACATGTCGCCTATCAACTTAGTTGCTCCCAACCAAGAACTTTACACACTAAGCGAGGAACAAATCGACTCTTACCACAAGGATGGATTTCTCTTGATTCAAGACTTTTTCTCGGCCGAAGAGCACGGGACGCTTGTGGCCTTCTGTCAGGAATTCCAAAAATGGCCCAAAGAAAAGGGCAAATGGATGCAATACTATGAAATCAATACGGTTACTGGCGAGAATCAATTGTGCCGTACCGAGAACTTTACTCCATTCCATGATGGTATGGCAAGCTATGTCAAGAGTCCCCGTCTTTTTCAAGTGATCAAAGAGCTCTATGGTGAGGACTATAACTTGTACAAGGAAAAGATCAATTATAAGCTTCCTGGGGGTGGTGGATTTCCTGCTCATCAAGATTTTAAGGCATTCCGTTTGGGCAAATCCTCACACACGACCGTTATGTTTACTGTGGACGCCACGACTAACGAGAATGGCTGTTTAGAGGTAGTTCCTGGATCTCATAACAATGAGTTTGAAGGTCGAAGTCTTCCTCAAGAAGCTGATGGATCAATTGCTGTGGATTGGTGCAAGCAACAGCAATGGGTACCTGTCTATTGTAAGCCTGTAAGTAAATATGGTTGGGAAAAATACAGTATGAGCTGATGTCATGAATAATAGGGATCCGTCTTGATCTTTGGTGCCTATCTTGCTCATCGTTCTGGTGATAACAAAACCGAAAAGCCTAGACAAGCTGTTTATCTGACATACAATGCTTCCAGTGAAGGTGATTTCCGCGATGAATACTATGACGAAAAGCGTAAAGTGTTCCCTCCATCATACGAGAGAGAGGAAGGAAAGGACTATAGTGAGGGCGCAATAATTTACAATTTGGCAACGCCTATCCGTTCCTAGCTTTGAATTTTGAGAGTTTAATCGAATAAAGTATATATAATGTCAACCACGCAACACCTCTGTAAATTCCCGCGAGGGCTCCGGCTATCGGGCGCCTAAGCAACGGTTACACTCAGAGCATAATGTATGATATTTACTGCACTCTGTAGGAATAACTCTCGTAACTCAATAGATGGCCGCTGGTGCTTTTATCTCAAATCAACAGCGACATGTCTATATTTGGTCTAATTAATGCTGTGTACAATATATTCTGTCATAATACTCCAGGTTCCTGACAACATAATAAAATGCCAGGCAAAAAGTTGAGGACTGTAATTGTTCCGAAATACAATGATATAATGATGTATCATTCCTTACTATCAGGATGTCAAACAAGCTTATCATGTGTATGTGTATATACTTGATGCATGCCTCTACTTGGTTTTTTACATAATAACAATACCAAACGAAATCAACAACAACAAATCATATCTTTTTTTCTCTCCTTCCTTTTTAAATCAATCATTTTCAACATCATTGCCATTCATGCAGAATCATCAAAGGTCGCCCATTTTTGATTTCAATAGCAACAGTTCTAGTAACTTTCATCAGTATCGTTATAGTAACATACTGAATGACGCTGTTGTGGTTGGTGCCAACACGAGTAGCATGTCTGAGGAAGAAGATCCATTGCCCTCATTTGAGGAATTTCAAGGCATCATCAATGATTATCTTCAAAACTTGAGCCCCAAGAAAAGAGACAAGGCACTGGTAGATCATGCCCGTTATTGCCTCATACAAGAGGTGCTCAAGAATCCTAGAAATACGTCAATTTCAACAGCTCAATTCAGATTTTGGGTAAAGAAGATGTTTCAACTGCAACCTGGCTCGTATGATTTGGTTTGCCATGATAACAAGCCTGTTGCTATGAAAGAGCAGATTTATGATATTTTAGTAAATGCACACAAAGAAGCACATCATGGTGGCAGAGACAAAACATCAGCGATAGTGAGTATACAGATTGTTTTTGACATTTCGTTAGGTTGCCGACTCATATTCTACTATTTAGGTGAGACATCAATTTTCCTGGATTCCTAAAGAGCTAGTTGCCAGATTTGTACGCCAATGTCCTACATGCATTAGCAGAAGAAACGGGAGTCAGTCATTGAGTGCGTATACATCCAAAACATCAAGCCCTCGTATCGACTACTCAACCCCATCATCCACTTTCACCTACGATATGGCTGCAGTTGCGGCTGCCGCTGCTGCTGCCTCTGCTACGACACCAACCTTACTCTATACACCTTCTTCCAAAGCTGAGAGTGATATATCAGCCTCACCATCTACAGACAACACATTTAGGCGATCTCCCAACAACAACAACAACTACAATATAATCAGTCCTTCGCCTCCAGCTAAACGCCCGTTCTTTGGCCAGGATGGTTTATATGATATCACTAGCGGCGACCATTATGCTCTAGATTATCCTATCCATACGTCTCCTACCACTGGTAATCGCTCACCCTACTATCGCCGCCGCTCATCCGCTCAAATGCCTCAATTGACGCCACCTTCACAACCAGAGTTTGTGAGCTACACTACTTTTACTGCTAATACACCCTCCTATTACAAGACACTGATAAGCTCATACCAGCGTCAAACTGTTCTGGAATCTAGTGCAATCACAAATACTGGCTCTTCTACTGATTTCACATCTGCCGCAACCGCTGCTGCAGTTACTACTCAATCACCAACATCGGATGCGCTTTATGCAATGGAGCGGTCTTCTAGCATCTTATCGCACAATACAGACCCCTCATCATCGCTTTGAATAGATACTAAAATACCTTTTTTTACCCATGATCACTATATACCTTATTAGATATTACTTTTTTCTTTTTCTTCTTCCATAATATGATTATCGCTACAGCTAAATTAACATTCACGCGCAAACATGCCTCTCATATATATATATATATATACTCTAATTTAATTTCTCAAACTAATTGCTTATGAAACCCATTCTTTTTTT
>DF836457.1:42124-53132 GCA_000950595.1 Mucor ambiguus
GCTGTTGTTTTCTTCTTACTGCCAATGTAGAGCATTCTACCAGGCACTTTCCTACATAATTGAATAAAGCCATCATATTTATCGGCGAATTTAGTAGCGTGGAATGCTTAATCTATCAAAATGCCAAAAGGCTGTGAAGGTCTTGAACGCTGCTATTTTATGCACATTTGAAACAAAATTACTGCATTTTATTTAAGCTAGGAGAGTTTACTACGAGAATTTGGCACCACATATTTAGCGATATGGTCAACTTTGATCTATAAAAAAAAACACATGTTGTGGCATGAAGCATGAAATAAAGTTAAACTTAGCATGTGCTATGCAATGAACCCCATTTTCAGCATTCAGAGAGAAATTTCGTGCCTGAATTCATAGGATAAACGTTTTCCTTCAAATTGTTCGATTAAGAATATTTATACACTCAAGATGATTAAATCATATTATACAGTAATTTGTTGGTAAAAATCGACAGCCATGGAACATAGGTGCAGCTTCAGAACGTTAATAGAGAAGTCAGAGACACGGATCAAGCTAATATGTGTTGGCCGGTACGATAACTGCAAAATTGTATTCACAAACACCATTTGTTATTTACTATGACATCTCTCAGGGCTTAAGTATATTTATAACCTTCCAATTTAACTGTTACTATGGATGCAATTCCTCCGCAATGCTACAAATCTGTATCGATGACAATAACTCATATACAGATCGGCAGTATACCCGCATCACCTCTTTTCAGTCAGAAATGTGCAAAACGCAGCGTAATTTGGAAGCGTTTGAGGGGTGATTTCTCGTTTTAGAGGTCGTTTTAGACAGTGAGAATACCACCAAACAATTGCTCTTGACTGGCAGCTGCTTGCTGGTATCTTTGCTTAACTTTTTTGGGATCGTCAAAAATTGACTCCAAATCATGAGTAGTACCTCATGATTTTCATCGAAAAATAAATGATCAGGTTTTAGACCTTCAAAATGAAGGCTTTTGCTATAGCACATATAGAATCAAAACGCTTATACAGGTTCAAGGTAACCCCTGAAACTTTATTCGTGAGACCTTTGTATGTAACTTTTTGACATTTTTGCCATAAACCATTTTTTATATTTTCCAAGATTGCCCAATAAATTTGTTCAAAGTACTCTTAGAAATTAAAAGCATTTGGTGCGCTTTTGAAAGAACTCTTAGAAAGCTTAAAGGAGTATGGCAAGATCACCACAGTTTATATAGTCAAATCTGGCACGATAGCTTAAATCTAATCGCTTTGAAAGGAAAACTAATAAATCAAGGCCGAATGTCGAGCGGAAATTAAATTGGCTTTGACTGGCGAATTTCATGCCATTCTCATTAGGAGGCCACCAGATGCCTTCAAATGCTTTCAAAAAGCTCATAGAAAAGGGGTTGAATATTTTACTATAGCTTGGTCTACTCACTCTCTTTCTCTTTTGTTGCGCAATTGCATATCCGTTGAGCTTGATTATTGTCATTTCCCATTCTGATGTAAATCGGTATGCAAAACGCTGAATGTCCATCCTATTCAATATTCCACACATACAATATGAGCCCCAGTCATGATCTTGCTGATGCTGTTATTCCGCGGAAGCGAATAAAGTCAATTTTCACCACAATTGAACAAATACATGGATGTTAATTTTGTAACGAACCTGTCAAACGGGTGTTGTTTATCTCTGATTTGACCGAGCTATCTCATCGAGTACATGCTTACCAAATTTACAGTGTAGGTGTCAAAATCAACTTTTGTTATTGTTTGTTGTTGTACCACCAACAGCTCCATTGTGGGAAGCCATGCTCCCATTGTGCCTGGACAAACGGAACGGATTTTTGATTAACCGTAATTGAACGAATCATGAGTGATAAAACTTACAAGGAGCTGTTTCTTTTTTTTTTTGCTAATTTTTTTTTTCTCTCTCTTTTTATTTTATAGATAGAGAAGCGCTTGTTCTTTCTTACATGTCCGTATGTTTCTGCTTGGCAAAGGATGGCCAGTATTCTTCTTTATTTCATGGTTTATGTCATTAATTAGAGCTCAAGCTTCTCCCAAGAATCCATTCATATGGTAAGTTCATCTCTTGAGTGCAACTTGAGAGACGCTTTTCCTGAATGCATACTGTTAGGCAAATCTTGGCTGAATACGATGTAGCTGAATCAAACAAGACCAAAATATATCTGGCAGAGACATCTTTGAAGATCTATAGTCAAGATTTCCAGACAGTGTTTGAAAATAAAGACCGTTGGGGTTATAATGAGGTACACAACCAATGCAGTCATCGTGGGAGCAATTTACTAATCTTCCTGTATGAATAGCGCCTTGTCATTGATTTTGGTGATGGCTGCCCTCAAACAACCATAGACGATGTCGAGAGATTAAATAACAATTGGGCCACTAGTCCAGCCATGATGTCGCAACCATCCATTGCTCTTGTTCAACGAGGAGGTCGGTGCTCGCCTTGGTCTGACAAGATCTCCACAGTACAAAATTTGTCTGACAAGTACGCCCTTAAAGTCTCTGGCATCGTCATTCACGATAACAATTACTATAACGATTCTACATTCATTCAAGAGTCAACTGAGGATGTCTCCTATCCAAAGTGGACCTCAGCGCTACCCGATTATCGAAACATCAATTACATGACAGACAACACCATCGATGCAGGCTCTACGTTCGTTGCCGTCTATTTTGTGCCTCGAAATTACATTGACTATATTAATTCAACGCTGATACAAAAGACGTTGACAATGAACGGCACTCGACAAATGTATACACAGCTTACATTTTCTTTGGGCGAGAACAATTTCCCATCATCAAGTGACCCCAGTGCGTCCACTGGTTCTTCTACCACAAACAACGGCCAAGATGATGAAAATGCCTGGGATTTGGAAAGAGATAAAAGAAATTACATTATATATTCGGTAACAGCAGCTGTGATCGTGATTCTCGTGTTTGTTATCACACGTTGGTGTAGAGCATTTGCCAAAAGTCGAGTATTACAGGATGTTGAAGCTGGTGCTGGCCAAGGCAATATGCTTATGCAAGAGGGCAAGGGTGTTGTAATACCATTTGACCAACTGCAGCACTTGGGCCCAATTGAAAAGCATGGCGAGGCAACCATGCTGAACTCGACATGTGCCATCTGTTTGGATGATTTTGAAAGTGATTACTACGTCCGTGTGCTACCTTGTCATCATGGCTATTGTACTGCTTGTATAGGTAAGCTATCCACAATCTCATCCCATCGCTAATCTAACAAATCTGTACTGCCTAGATGTCTGGTTAACCAAAAAGTCTAGCAACTGCCCCATTTGTAAATATGATTGTAGAACAACTTTGCAAGAAAAGGGCTTTCTTGCGGTCGAGGAGACAGAGGAGAATCCGATCAACGATTCCTCAGCTCCTACAAGCACGCCACCAGAAGTCCACATAGAAATGGTTTCTGTTTCTCATTCGAATCAAAGAGACAATACAGCGACAGCCAATTACAACAATATTCACTAGGTAGACTACTATTCTCTACATAAACCTGCCTTTTTACCTCATATTATATATGTCTCGGAAATCACTATATCAATCCGAGCTTCTTTTTTTTTGTATTCATTTTGTCTCATGTAATAAATATTTCTGTAGCATCTTTCTCTTTGATACATGTTTGCTTGATTTACAATCATTCGCAAACAAACAAAAATGCCTAGAATGAAGCCTATTGTCACGTATTCATTAGCAGCTGTCATCATCGTTTGGGTGATGCTTGGTGCCATCACATTGCCTAATGCGACTCAATGGTTTAGAGGCTCAGGATACAGTATTAGACAAAGTAAAAAATGAGGGCTATATACTTCAATGAACAATCACATACTTACTGCATTGTCCAGACATTGTATCGTTCCATCTGAACAAATCATCGACCATCCAAGATGCTATTAGAGTAAAGTTGGCTCAGAGAGAGTTCAAGGATGATATTTTTCTGATAGACAACACTCCAGAAGTGCCCCAACAAGGATTACAGGTGAGTGTATATGACCAAAGACGCTGAGTATTGTGCTCACTGTGAATGCATAAAGGGAATACTATATAACAGAGGAGAAGCTTGTACTCTGCATTTGCCAAACGCATCTTCATTCATCTTCCAGGGTAACATGTCAAAGATTGCATTGATCGAACAAAGTATAAATTGCTATTTGGTTGATAAAATCATGAATGCTGAGAGAGATGGTGCTGTGGCAGCCATCATATTCAATAATAGCACAGTTTCAAATAGACAGCCTGTGGTAACTCTCGGTTTCGCATATGAAGATAATTAACTGACATGACGATCTTCATAGGGTGTAATACCGAAATCGGTCAGGATCCCCACATATTATGTCAAGTATGATACTGGTAGTGCAATGGTACATGATTTAGAGAATGCAGCTAAATCACCACCACAAGAAGGTGACACTCCATACATGATTCAGGTGGATTTGCTACCCAGCAGTAAGCCTCCGCTAGATCATTGGCAATTTGCATTAATCATCGTGGGCGCTATGTTAGTAACAAGTTTCATTTCTATTAGTAAGTACTTGAAGCAAGCTTGTTCTAAGATGAGTTATTGATCCGTTTTTTGTATGTAAGCTGTATTGCAGTGCCACATGTGGCGAATGTCTAGAGAAAGACGTCAAGAAGAGAATGAAATTCTAACTCTGGCAGAGCAACAACAGCTTACAACCGACGAAAATTACTGGAGAAACATCATTGGACAACCACCGAGCCTCATGCCACTGCCACGACCTACAAAACAGCGTCTATCTCAATCTCTCGTGGATGTGTTGCCTACTCGTATCTATAGAAGCAAAGAGACAACGGCCGAAGAAAAGCTTTGCTCCAGTAGAAATGCCTCTAATAACTCATTAGATACAGCATACGAACCTTCAAATTGTGTAATTTGTTTGGATTCTTTTGAAAATGGAGACGTTTTACGAAGATTGCCTTGCAATCATGAGTATCACCGAGATTGTGTTGATGTATGGCTTACCAAGAAATGCGGGTCTTGCCCTCTTTGCTTGCATTACATCGAGATCCCTACAGTTCCTGATGAGGCTCATGCACTAGATCAAGACGCAACAGACCAAGATTACTATGGATCAGATGATTTAACTAGTACATGGCAAATCTTATCAAGAGACGAGGAGATTCTGCTTCGACAGCACCCGTTTTCATACAATGCAACACCATCATCAGCAACCTCATTTACAAACCCTTATCCTCCCGCTTGAATAATGATGGTGGAATTTAGTAATAAAAAATAGTAATCATATAGATGGTATGGCATTTGCTGTAGATGTCAAAGGTTGATCAATTGCATAATACAAAACAATTGTTGAGATGTACATGGTATATGGCAAGATTCTAAGAGCGAATGCCAATGTTGTGTTTTACAGCAAGAACTATTTAGATCGTCCAATTGTGCGATTTTGGCAAGAAAGGTTGCTTTATTTACGAATGCGATAGTCTATTACTTGCTCTAATCACCGCCTAATGCTGGTAATTGAGGGAGCGTAGGTAATGCTGGGAGTTCTCCTAGAGTGAGTCCTGCGAAGGGGTCTAAAACCGGTAGAGTAGGAAGTGTTGGCATTGTAGGCAGAACAGGAAGAGCAGCAGCAGGTAGTATTGGAAGAGCTGGAGCTGCTGGGAGAGAAAGAGCAGGTGGGGCTGGAGGAATAGGCAATGCCACTGGCAAAATTTGTGGAGCGGCAGGAACAGGAGCAGCAGGAATTGCTGGCGGAGCAGGGATTACGACACAGGAAAGGTCAGGCACACCAAACGGATTTGGTGCTTGAGGTTGTGGTGGAGTTGGCTGTGCAGGAGCTGGTTGTGTTCCGGGAGGACATCTCTTGTATAATATAACTGGAGCAGCCGCTACCTGGTGAAGGGTAGCAACAACGAGTGCCAGAAAATAAGCTATTAGTGTGATAGGTACTTGCATTAATTTTGCTAATCAAAATAAAGGTATTTGGTTGATTTAAGCATCTTTTTATACAAGAATTTGCATGCCTTCCTATCGTCAGTGGCCGTAATAAAAATATGATACATTGCATTTGTAGAAACAAATCAAGGCAACTACGGTAGATTTGATTTGTGATTGAAATCAATCGCTTATAGAAGAATTTAATGTAAAAGATTTGATCTAGAACTGGCGTTTGCAACAAATACTGTTTGATAGGTGTAGTGACATAATATTTCTTTCTCATCGTAACGAAATTGAGGGCACTCTTCCTATGACTATTGGCGCAACCCTCCTCTCTCACTTAAAAAAAAACTTTTGCACTGTAATTTCTCAGGCCATCGTTCATATATAAATCATGAAAATAAGCATAGTCCTGCATGATACTACCAAAGAATATTGTGTAGATCTTCACAGAGAATACTGCTGCAGTAACGCTTAAAAGACTCCTAACTTGTTTCTTATTTTTCTAAATCTATCGAACGCCAAAATAGAAAACCTTGTACTGGCCCTTACTAATCCCTGGATTCAGGGCACTTGTTTTTATTCAGGCGTTGCTCTAGGTGAGTATCAAAAGTTGAATGTCATTTTTTATCCCTCATTGCGTGCTATTTTTTGGAATATTCTTTGTTAAATAATATACATGATATGCAACAAAAACTCGGGGAAGAAAGGAGTCAGAAGGAGAGATGTAGATACAGCATGTTCTTTAGCTATTAGTAGTGGCAATTACATGAAATGAATTTTTATTATTGTGTATATAATGAGCACCATGAGACATTTCTAGTGAGCAACATGCCATGCCACACGCTGTACAGTGAAATTAAAATAATAGCAGTAAGTTTATTATAAAACACATGCAAAAGCTAGTATCTATGACTGACTAAGCCTCTTCTTCATCTTCTTCATCTTCTTCCTTTTCTTCCTCATCTTCATCTTTCTTAGCAGCTTTTGGTGCGGGAGCAGCTTGGTATTGTGGTGGACTTCCTGCTGGCGCTGGGTAGCCAGCAGCAGGTGCAGCAGGTGCAGCAGGTGCAGCAGCAGCAGCAGCAGCAGCTCCAGGCAATGCTGGCAATTGTGGGATTTTGACTGATGATATAGATGCTAGTAAAGGTCCAGCGCTGGCAAGCAGAGAAGTGGCATCAGCATTTGGGATCTGGATGTTGGGCAAAGCAGGCAAAGCAGCAGGAGCAGTAGCAGCACCTCTTTTACTGTAATTGATACGACGCTTATTTGAAAGAGCCAGTCTCTGAGACCCATTAGCCATCACAGTTTTACAGAAGACATCCTGGATCAATGTAGTGTAGATTGTCACAAGGAACATGAAAGCAACAGTCTTGAAATACAACATACTGTATATGTGTATGTAATATGTCGGTTAAGAAAATGAAAATAAAAAGTAATGCAATCTTAAAAACACTATACTTTTATACTGTGGTAATAGTCTTGTTTATGTTTATATACAGGGTATAGGACGATAGGCTAAATAAGTTGTTATAGATAAATTACTGCTGTCTTGAATACTCTACTCCTTTCAACATGTAGACATGATAAGAGCAACCCCGCTTTCTACATGACGGGCAAATGCAAACTGCATGGAGATCTTTCGTCTTTTTCTACAAAGTCTCCTATTTTTTTATTTACTATTTGCATTGTTGCAACCTGATTTATAATCTATGCTCTTCTATATGCATTCAGCATTAACACATGAAAAATTGATAATGTATGATGCTGGCTAAACAGGGAGGATGAAAGGAAAAATTCAAATTACTAAACTGATCCCATGGGTAGCCGTGTAGTTGTTTAAGTTTTGAAAAATTTTATTGATAATAATAAGCATCTATATGTACTCGGAAGAAGAAAAAAGAAAACTTGATGGTAATAATTATACTAAGAGCGAGAATGATAATGATGAAGCTCTGTACTTTGATAATACAAATGAACTGAAATTCACAAATGCTAGATGTGCTTTCTTAGTCCTCGCCTTCACCTCCAGGGCTGAAAAGGCCAGCTAGTGTAGTGGAGAGATCTGGAAGGGCAGGAGTGGCAGGAAGTGCCGGAACAGTAGGAAGACCGGGCAATGTAGCAGGAAGTGCTGCTGAGAGGTCTGGAAGTACTGGAGCAGCAGGTACACTGGGAAATCCAGGCACAGGTACAGCTGGAGCACCTGGAAGAGGTGGTATAACCGGAACAACAACTGCAGGAATGGCTGGGGCTGTAACTGGAGGAGGAGGGCATGCTGGGTCTTGAGGATTGGCTGGATTAGGACAGGTTTTAGGGCTGGGAGCAGCTGGTTGACCTGGAGCAGAGGCAGCGGCAGCGGCAGCGGCAGCACTTTGGCGTCTTTGGAGCTTTCTCATTATACGCTTGTCTTTGAGTTCTCCTTTAAGAGCAAATACTGGCTGGAAACATATTAATGTGACAATGAAGGCAATGAAGGCAACTGTGAACGTAAAACGCATGTTGTGATACTAATCTGATTTTTGTATACAAAAATGTTATTTGTGAAAAAGTAAAGAACGAAAAGAAAATAAAAGAAATAGATATGATGGTCATTGGATTAAGGCTTTATATATACATGGCTGTCTTCATGTTTAAATGTACATCGTCATTAAACGCTATATGTGTGGTAAATTCTTTGTTTAATGAGCCCCTTGCTTTGAAACAGCACTGATAACTCTCCCGGTTTTCTTGCTGTTGTCTCCCCTATACTTTATCATACATAAATTGACATGAAAGCAAAAGCAAAAGCAAAAGGAGTCGAAGTTTTATCCATGTTTTGTGCTCGCTTGTAGGTATGTTTTTGCTTTGAATGCCTTGATCGCCACAATGACTGAAAAATCACATGTATTGTCTGTCAAGTAGAATGTACCATACATCCATGTTTTGCAAGTACGTGCATTTTTACTGTATATATGTATCTACATGCATAGTATTAAGCCAACAAGCAGCAAGAATTGAGTGACTATAAACTTTGAGGCGGATCAAAAGTCAATGAGCCAAGTTGAGGAGGTGCCAATGTCTATCTCTATTTTGTATATTTGCCACTTTGTGCATCATATTAACGGAGATACCTATTAGATGGCTAGATTATATGCTCTATATTGGAGTTACAACCAGCAGACATAAACTAGCACCATGATTCACGATAGACATCCCTCCCTCTCCCAAGAAAATCTCATGAAGGGGCTCGTTTAGCTTTATGCAGCCCTAGTTCCCCTGGTGCCATCGGTTGTGGATCAGTATTTTGATTTACAACTATATAAATTTTTGTAAAGTATGCAATGTTTATCACCAACTTATTTTTATTTATATGTATTATAGTTTATTCGATAAAATGACAATGGAATGATATTAAGCATTTTGCTAATCTTCATCTTCCTCATCATCTTCACCGCCACCGTTAGCTTTGCCTCCAAGAGCGGGAAGTGAGGGTGTCTTTGGTAATGCTGGAACTGCTGGCACTGGAGCTGTTGGCAGTGCAGGTAGTTGGGGCAGTGCCAACACAGGAAGAGCTGGTAGTCCCGGTAAAGCTGGTAAGGCTGGTGGAGGTGGAGGAAGTGGACCTCTTGGTTCATAACTGCTAGCATAGTAATCGCGATAGTGTCGACCTCTCTTGGATAATCTTGCCCTTGGATGGAACTTTTGATCTACGGTTTCGGTAGCTGATACCAGATTGTTCGACAAGGAGATGAGTAACACAATAGCTAGGGCGATGGTTGAGAATAAAGAAAGAACTTGCATGATGACAGATTGTTTATTTGTAAACTTACCTCTGCGGAACCAAAGCTTTTTTATACTTTATATACAGGCTGATTTCTGGATTGTGGAATGAATATATAATTTCGAAATTAAACATGTTAATGAAATGAACCTATTATCGCTCTTACGCTTAGTGCTTGGAGGATGGCATATTCAACTCCTTTCTTTCTGCCAGAGAAACTTCTACTCCTATTGTGTGAAATTTCTGCATGAATATTTTCATTATGATACAATTTTTTTTTGAATTTGTCATTAAGGGGAAAACTATCCATTATTGACGTTATTCTCTTTTATCACGAAGACAGAAACCGTACTTGAATTTATAGATAGGCTATTAAATTCCTTCTGCCTATTTTTTTTTTAATTAATAGCATGACCTTATTGATCCTTTTACGTGTTCCTTAAAATCAGAGTTTTGTTATGCATGATGGCGACTGTTTTGCTTGTTTAGTACAGGCTTTTTTTACATCGCCAAGAGCAAGTTTTCATAGCTTTTATCAAATTTATCCCTCAATATAGACATTATTTTTATACGTGAAAAGTCTATGACGACGGTTTGGCATTTCTCATTGTATGGAGAGGGGCTCTGTTTGGCTCATAGCTCAAGGAACTTATTTGCACAGAATAATCTTGTACATCAACTCAGAACGTTATTGTTTGTGTTGAACAAAACAGGTAAGGATCGGCATGGCATGTAGTGCAAAAAGTGATTGGTGTTTATAATGTGTGTTCAGCTTTATTGATTTTTTATACAAAACGTTTCAATACAATGGATGTACCAATCCAGCATCACCAGCGAGACTTAGTCTTCATCAGGTGCTTGGCCACCAAGTGGGGTTTGAGGAACAATACCAAATACGTTGGGGATAACGAGACCTCGCGCAGCACCGCCTAATGCAGCTTCTTGTTGTCTGTCTGCTGAGTCTTCTCTTTTCGCTTTTTCTGTTGACTTGCTAATGGCAGTAGGAGCAGCATACATTAGCGGAAGAGTAGTACAAAGGAACATGAGCATAAATAACTTCATTGGTGATGATAGTAGGTTTGGAGACAGTAAATGATAAAATAATAAAGAAATAAAAGAGAATATCTTATTTACCAAGAAGCTATTTTATACAGTATGTTGCTTTAGCATTTCAGGGAGAATTGCAAATGATATAGGTCAATATTAGTGCGTGTACGTATTAAACAAGTTTTGATGTTTCTCCTAAGGCTTGGATGAGGTGTGTACATCGAAATGCACATGCAAAAAAAAAAA
>DF836457.1:62216-78442 GCA_000950595.1 Mucor ambiguus
GGGCCAATTTTTGGTCATGTTTTTTTTTTGTCCTCAAAAAGTTGAGCGAAGGTGTCAGTAAGTTTGTGTTAGATGAAAGCAATTGTTTGGTACTATTCTGAAGGGCTAAAACCGCTTTTAGCTTGAGTAATCATGTCCCGAATGTATTCAAATTTCGCTGTATTTTGCAGTTGAAGGTAAGGCAACATCATCTGATCAATAGCTTCTTGTTCGGCATGGCCATTAATGACTATAGCTTCAATTGTATTAGCAGCGCCATTGTCATTGGCTTTACTATCAACGGCATCACCTTCATTTTCGTCCTTGAAGGAGACATTTGTAGCAATGTTGAGTGGCATATTTACATGGCTGAGTACTTTTATGGCTACCGTTGACTAGATCGTCGAGGCTCTGGATTTTTGTTTGAGGAAAGCGGTAAAGACGACATAAACAGCATACTATTCAAGGGATCCCCTCCTATGCGTTTTAATACAATGACTATCGCGTATGCAAAGCGGACGCAAGGCAAAAGCTTATAAATCCAGCTCCCAATTAGTAGGGCTGCCAAAGTGGAAGCTTCCAGGATACTGTAGCTATTCTAGTATGATGATAAAAAATACTCGTGTGACTTTAGACAGTTTGAAAGCATTTGCATTTATATTCAGAAACTCTTAATCACCGTTTACTTGCCATTTTAGTAAGTAGCCTCTCCTGGATCCATCAACAAAGGCCGTTGCAAGTGCTGCAATTACAGGTTTGTACTTGCGGCAATACTGTAAACGAAGGCACTGCTACTTTCATGACTCCAACAACAATTGTCCCCAGTCTAAACGACCTTGCAGAATTGCATCTGATAGCTGTTTTATAGATCTGGTTCTCATGTTTAGTTGCCGCACTGATAGACTACAAGCGAAAGTACAGGTCAGATACCTGGATCTAAACAGTTGGTATAACAGAGATCGGTGTTACACCAGAACACCGGATAAATGTTAAATCCCTTGTCTTTGTGTATGTGATGTGGGAATTTGACCAACCAAAAGTATACTTTTTTTTTATAACCGAGACATCTAGTATATCGCAAAATAATGACTATTAAATTTCTGATGAGATAAGAGCGTTGCGTGTGAGCATCTTTAACTTTTCTTTTTCCACTGGTCGTATATAAATTAACAACAATGTCTACCGCGGGTCAAGTAAGCATTACCTGTTGATCAAAACGTCAAATAGAGTATTCACATTGTAAAGGTTATCAAATGTCGTGCTGCTGTCGCTTGGGAGGCTGGCAAGCCTTTGAGTAAGTGGAGTTGGCAATGAGTCGAGCCATTGCGGAACTGCTAATAAGGTATGACATTAGGCATTGAGGAAGTCGAAGTAGCTGTCCCCAAGGCTCATGAAGTTCGTATTAAGATTATGTATACTGGCGTGTAAGTACAAATATCAAATATCACAGGTGTGATGGCTCATCGTTTGTATATATCTTAGCTGTCACACTGATGCTTACACTCTTTCTGGTGTTGGTAAGTCGCTCCTGTGTCTTCAATATGCACCAAGCTAAAGTTAATCACGCCCAATCCTACACTACATAGATCCTGAAGGTGTCTTCCCTGCTATTTTGGGACACGAAGGTGGTGGTATCGTTGAATCCGTTGGTGAGGGCGTTACCGATGTCGCTGTTGGAGACCATGTCATTCCCTTGTACACTGCTGAATGTGGTAAATGTAAATTCTGTACGAGTGGAAAGACCAATTTGTGTGGTTCCGTCAGAGCTACTCAAGGCCGTGGTTTGATGCCTGATGAATCTGTTCGTTTCACTTGCAAGGGTCAGCCCATCTACCATTATATGGGTACCTCTACCTTTTCTGAATACACTGTTGTTGCTGATGTTTCCGTTGTCAAGGTGGATCCCAAGCCCAGTCTTCAAAAGCTCTGTCTCTTGGGCTGTGGTGTCACCACTGGTTTCGGTGCTGCTACCAAGACTGTCAAGGTAGAGGAAGGTGACAGTGTTGCTGTCTTTGGTATAGGTTGCATTGGTTTGAGTGTCATTCAAGGTGCTGCTTACAATAAGGCCAAGCGCATCATTGCCATTGACACCAACCCCAACAAGGAGAAGCTTGCTCGTGAGTTTGGTGCTACTGACTTTATCAACCCTGCTGACATCAAGGGCCCTATTCAAAACCATCTTGTTGAAATCACTGATGGTGGTTTGGAGTATACCTTTGACTGTACTGGTAATGTTGATGTGATGCGTGCTGCTTTGGAATCTTGCCATAAGGGTTGGGGTGAGTCTGTCATTATTGGTGTTGCTGCTGCCGGTAAGGAGATCAGCACCCGTCCCTTCCAATTAGTCACTGGTCGTGTCTGGCGTGGATCTGCTTTCGGTGGTGTCAAGGGTCGCTCTGAGATGGGTGGTCTTGTTCAAAAGTACCTGGATGGCCAATTGAAGGTTGATGAGTTCATTACTCACACCTTTGATTTCGAGCAAATCAACGATGCTTTAGATGCCATGCATTCTGGTTCTTGGTAAGTCCATGCTTCATTCAGCCTTAGGACAATAACTGACCTTTTTTCATTTCTTAGCATCCGTGCTGTTGTCACTGTTCAAAAGGATTAATCAAACCGTAAAATAATAAAATTGGATTCATGCAATGCAACACGTGATGAAACGGCACATAAACTGAAGAGTTGTGGTTTAATTTTGTTTCTTTTTCTTTCCTCTTTTCATCATTAACAGTACTGGCTTCTCACCCAATGTCTGGAAAACGCTCGTCGAAGAACGAGACGGACGAGAAAAAGAGCACGATTCCATCGAAGCCGCCTTTAAAGAAGAGATTCGTATCAGGATCCACTGTACCAGCAGCGAATGCAGTGCCATCCATGTCCAAACGACCTGAATTGATCACTGTATGCATTAAATTCCCTACATTTCAACAGTTGACTTATCCACGCCATTTAGACGCTGCCTGATCATATATCAAAGAAGGAGCTTCTAGAGCATATGTATTCGGTCAAAGTAAGATGGAACAATGCACTCATAGTTGTAACAATCCAATGCTAATCAGCAGCATGATCTCTTATCTAGAATGCCTATATTCAAGAGAAGCAGCACTTGAGCCAGTTAAAAGATAGTAGTGTAGAAACAAATGCGCTCTATGGCATGGTTCGTTTGCAATTGGCCATGGTAAGCATGCCTTGATCGTTTGATCTGATAATATATCCATCACGAAAATTGCCTACTCACTATTTTATTAAAGCTCCGGGATGAATTTGCTGCATTTCCTGCAATCATAGTGCCTGGTAAATGATCCATGACCCTATATCAGCATAGAATTAACCAGATGCATACAGAAAAATGGGATGATGGCAGCATAGTGAATCAACTAAAACTGATATGTTTGCAGATGACGGAACACATACAAGCATGGAGCTCACAAAGTAGACAGCTTACATCAGACGCATTTCGAAATGCAGGTAGCTTGATCCCTGCCAACTGAAGCCTTGTGTATTGACAGCGCCAATAGATACGAATGAACAGAGTCAATCCGTGCTAAAATACTTGCAGTGGGACATTCAACAACTTGAAGCTTGCGATCCAGAGGACAAAAGACGCTTCTTACAGCATGATAATGACAGCAAGTCCAAACTGATTCAAAGCATCTCGCTTGATATCAAGACTGCGATGCAACGCCTAGCTACATCCAACGATGCGTTAGAGGATTGTTTGCAAGCAATTGCTGCTATACAAAGGCGTCAAGAACGGCTGAAAAGTAGTATCGTTGCTAACGTGCTTGGAACTGCGTCCACTCACACCGAAAAGGATCACGAGGGAACCAGCATGGAGCCACCAGCAGAACAGCAACCGTCGCAGCGCACACAAATGGATGAGTTGCAAGAGTGTCAACAGTTAGTGGATTCCCGAACACAAGAGCTAGCCAAGAGTCGGCAGGAGAAGAACCAACTGCATGCTAGGCTGGACGATCTGATGGATAGATTCTCGCAATTAAGCAGTGATTACATTAAATCTAATTCAATTTATGTCAATCATCTACAATCCATGATTGAATTAGAGTACCACTTGATAGATTACTACGAGCAAAGGAGAGACCACCTCATCAAGCAAGAAGACGGTTTCACAAGAGAAAGGAGACAATTGATTGATCAACAGACTTTGGAAATGTCGGCAAGGGAGACAACGTTGGTTACCGAGACGAAACGCTTGCAAGAGACCTTGCTTCGAGTGCGCAATCAACGCGATGGTTTACAGCAGGATGTACACAGTCGCATGATGGAGGAGAAGCAGGTTTCGGCGTACAATGACCAAATAGTCAACATTGCCGAAAAGCAAAAGGTAAAAGCCCCCTCCCCCCCTTTATTTGACCCAGCGTTGGCATGTTCTCAATTATTGTCATTTATAGAGTCGCATGGTTGAGCTGGAACAAGATATATTACACAAACGCCAAGCAGTAGACACAACGACACTACTACCACAAGACTATCTAAACTATCGACAGTTGAAATTGCAGATAGAGTAAGCAAGTGCGCATGGTGGAGGATACACAGAAGACTTAATAAACCTTAAACGTATATGCAGAAAAACACATGGCATCTTGCATACCTTGCGACACCTGCAACAACAGCATCTGCAGCAGCAAAAAACAGAGGACAATCAAATGAACGTGGGTCCTTACATGGCTTCACCACTGATAGAGACGCTGAAGCAACTCATGGAGGAAAGAAACCGGCTGGAGTTGATGGCTGACTTTTACCAAAGAGTATAATCCAATTAGCTTTGCTGATTCAACATTGTCACTCAAAGGGTTTATTTATAGACTGAGCCGGACCTGTATGCGCAGATGGACTATGATATCAGTGACATTGGACAGCGCATCCCCACTATTCAGCACCGCATCGACGATAAGCTCTCCTATCAGCAAAAACTACAGGCAGAGATAAACAAATTTGTGTCGAAAAATGCCGAGCTGGTAGACAAGAAGCACGAAAACGACATGAAATATGCACAGCACCTACAGCAGAGCCAGTTACATGAGAAATCCATCTCGCTCTTGGATGAGAAGATAGCATCGATCGTGGCCAAAGTCGTGAGTTTATCTGTCTTTCTATTTGCTCTCATATTCACACCTCTTCTTAGACGGAAAAGGAGGCGCTTATCAAGCAACTGGACGCCAATGTAGAACACTACCGACTGATGTCTGAAGACGTCTCTCAAGAGTGCAGCGAATTGCAATCCAGCCAACAACGCCTTGAATCCCATGTCATGCAGCTGCAAGACTTGGCCAGGGACAAGATGAAGATGCTAGAGCAAGAGACGCTGAATGTCCAGCTGGCCAAGAATGAGTACGAAAAGACACACAAGCGATGGAATTTGATCCAGCAGGGGGAGAATCCAGCCTCGCAGGAATTGGTGGACGAGGTGGAAGAACTTCGCTCTTACTTTAAATGCAGCACTTGCAAGACTCGTCGCAGGGAATGTATTCTGATGAGTTGCATGCACACATTCTGCCATGAATGTATTCGCATTCGTTTAGAGACACGGCAAAGACGCTGTCCATCGTGCGCAATCACATTTGGCAATTCTGATGTGAAGGGCATACACTTATATGGCAAATAAGTAAATAAAGTAGCCCCCCTCCTTTTTTCATCTTACCAAACCAATGAAGCGTGTTGCAAGCACCTCCTTAATATCCATCTTCTGTTTGTGTGTGTCATGACAAAAAATAGAGGGCAATATAAAAATGACAACTCATCCTTGTTTATCTTTTGTCTTTTCTTCATTCTACATATACTCGCACATCTCTGCAATGAAATCATACGCTCTCATCCTCACAATCGTTTGCTTCCATTTGGCTGTTGTTTTTGCTGGTGAAAACAAGGCTCATTTGTCTCGTCGCGCCGTCAACAAGATCATCCTAGAGGCTCAAGTCCAGAAGCGCTCCCCAGATCATGGTTTGTACACAAGACACATGTCAGTGCAGTACATGTAAATACTCATATTTTTGTTAGTCAATGTCGCTGCTACTAGATGTCCTTACTTTAATTGTTAAGCTTGACTACCTATGACAATAGTAATCTACAATGTAATAGCACATCCATCTGCCCATCTCACTCACAGTGTTCTTTGATGAATAAATGTCATATAATGTAATAATAAAGATATTTTTGTAACATTAAGTATGGCTATTTGAAATGGAGGTCGGTTCAGGAGGGTATACATCAAACTATAGGAGAGGCTTGAAGGCTATATCTCCAACACCTTTTGTCCTAAAATCGCTTCTCTTCCTGTCTCTCTCTCTTTTCTTTATCACTCTACATATTATGAAATCATCTGCATTATTTACTTTGCTTGCCGTATTACTACTATCGGCTATGCTATCTGCACGCCCATTACCTCAACAACCAGCTGTGGCTCCAATTGATATTGCGACTCCAATGCAGCAAGATATCACCCAGGTGAATAGAATCCTATCTGAGGGGACCATATTCCTAAGTTTCCCTAATAATGGTCCTGATGAATAACTTTTTTTTAATAAAACCCACATTTTTCATCCCAACATCATCTGCATTACTTCTTTCTAACCTTAAAACGGGGGCTTTTAATATACACATTGCCGAATTTCTAAACTTCCATGTGTATTTAAACACACATTCCAATGGCATGTCTAAATCAATTATCAAGGCAAGCAAAGGGGGGTTCCCTATACATGGATCACGGCAAAAAATGAATGGTGATCCATGTAGATACATTACTGCCACATACCAATAAATAGCCTTTCTCTATAAATACGCCCGTAAACTCTATGTCTCTTTTTTTTTGGTTTTTCATAGACCTTATTCATTCTTAAAACCAATGCGTATCTTTTCTTTTATTATTTCCATCAGTATAGCCATCAGTGTCATTCACGCTGCTTCTTTGGCAGCTGCCAGGAGCAACTATGAGCAACAAGCTGTGGACATTCATCCAGTGTCCTATGGTGGACTCAAGAAGAGATCGTCATTAGTCAAACGAGATTATGCTACCACGTTGCAGTATTTGCGAGCTGCCATGGCTAGCTATCGTAAGGATGCTGTTACTCCACCGTCTGCTGAATTTGTGCAATTAGAGCAAAGCTTACCGCCAGCAACTGAAGCACAGCCAGTGGCTGCTTCTCCTCCTCCTCCTCCTCCAGCAGCGGTGGATCCAGTTTGGGCTGTAGCGACAGAGCCTATGCCAGCACCACCCAATCAGCAAGTCATAGCGCCACCACTTCCTTCTGAACAAGCACCTCAGCATTTGGATGCTACTGAACCAACGGTACCTGATTGGGAAACTACTATTCCTGCTCCTTCTCCTCTCTCTCCAGCTCCTGATAGTCTTGCTCCTGAAGAAGAACCCCCAATTCTACCTGAACCGCCTAAAGAAGAGGTCTCTGCTGCTCCAGAATTAGGTAACGAAAGCACCGAAAAGACAATCCCAATCCATGCTGATATCGAAGAAGACGATACATTTGATCCTGAAGAAGATCCAGATGATGTGGACGATCCTCCTATTGTCAATGGTGTGGCAGTTAATAGAGAAGAGTAACTGTTGGTGTACATGTTTTTCCTCGTCATTTAAAAATAAAGTATTATTGCATGTCATCATAATACGTTTAATAGTGCTAAATGCATGTTCACATGTCGTTTATTCTTTGACATATTAGTAATAGCACATTTGTTCCTTTTTTTCTCCTAATAATCAAGCACTGTTGTCTCAATTTGTTGATAAATTAATAGTGCCTCGGTAACAAGAAGACGGAAATGGGACCAATTCAATCCATAATGGGACGAGTACTGGCAGAGCTCAGTCTCTCTGACCTGTTAGATTCGCTATTTATTGGACATACATTGTGTAGTATATTCATTGTTTAGTACATTTAGTCTTAGTAGTAAATCAGAAAAACCTGCTTTTGGAGGAGGGGTAAATTGAGAGCAGGTACAAATGTTTGAGGAGAAATGCCCTGCCTTGAAAATGTATATAAAGAGAGCGAAAGAGAGACCATACTGAATCAGAAGACTAATTGTTACAAAATGGCAAAATTACTCATAGTATTCTTAGCAATAGTCATGATTAGTATGACATGTGCAGCAGCTACCACATCAGCTACTCGCAAAAAGGCTCAATTGTCAAGACGAGACCTTCCCGATCCGAACACGATGGTCAAACTAGCTCAAAACGGCCTTCGCAATATGATGGTAGTTGCAAAACTGACGGCCGATAATGAGTTGAATCTGCTACAGCCCAAGAAACCAAAAGTGAACCCTGCAGATGCCGATAATTCAGAGTTTGGTGTGAGTGCTAATCCAAATGCAGGCAAGCAAAAGACAGCAGCGACTGGTGCCAACGTCCCCGTGCATGCTTGACTTAATTTATTGTATGACACCTCCACTAATAAACCGGCATTTTACCACAAATTGCATCACATTTGATGGATGGCTCAATCATCTCCTGCTTGTTTAATTCATATTTCTTGATTTTGCAAAGCAATAGAATGGTGTAGCAAGTGCATTTTATGCGCGGCATCACAATCTACCCAATTCAGACCAAACACATGTTTCGTTTCGGGTTGACAGTGACCTAATGGGTGGTCCATAGTATGAACTGAAAGTGATCATCCAAAAGTGCATTTACCTCATCTTTCGTTTTTGCACAGCTTTCTTTTTAAACATCTCTTTTTCTATCAACTCTATGCAATGGATACACTGAAAAGATACTTAAAACCTCATCAAATAGTACCCTTAATACTGTATCCGTCCACTGTCTTTCTGGCCTTTTTATATTCCATCATTGGCCACCCACCAGACTCCTACTTTAGCAGCAAGCGCAATATTTTCAACGTCTTTTTTGTCAAAATTGGATGGTTCTGGGTGACACTGCTCTATTTCGCCTACCTGTATTTCGTGCGATCCAGACGTCTGCAAAACACACAAACCTTCGCTGCAGGTAGTGCACGCTATGTATTGGTGACGTTATATTGGTACATTATGACTCAATGGCTGTTTGGACCAAGCTTCATTGATAGAGTCTATGTCTTGACGGGTGGTAAATGTACCTCGCTGTTGCAAGATACCAAACTGAATGCAGAGTTGGCCATGGTGGCTCAGCAGCAAGTATGTCGAAGATTAGGAGGTCAATGGACGGGAGGGCATGATGTATCAGGCCACTGTGTCTTGTTGATTCACGCCAGTATGTTCTTTTGGGAGGAATTGAGCTGGATGTTCTACAATGCAAAGCCTTTCCTCCAAATGAAGGCACGCGATCGCGCGCAGTATTTGTCTGTTGTCAGTCTCCTGTTGCTGATGTTATTGTGGTATGTCATGCTCTTCATGACAGGTGTGTATTTCCATGGTCATTTTGAAATCCTGTCTGGTGCCATCTTTGGGGTATTGGGATGGGCATTATTGGTAAGTTTAAAATGACGCAGATATAGATGGACTTCACATGTTAAACTAATTGACCCTGATTCTCTAGTACCTTGGCGTATTCCCTAGACTGCCATCCGTGGGTCTACCTTCAGTTACCACACCCTGAAATAACAGAGATCATAGACAACCTGTGTACAGTAATAATGTAATAAATGACAAGAATAGATGAATTTATTACTGTCTCTTCAAAAAGTAAAGATATGCTTCTCCAATGGGCGGATTGGGTGTTACAGCTACTTTGTTATCGTTGAAAAGGATCCATTCACCATTTTTGAGCACATGGGATACATAGTGGCCACAGTGAACAGATGTGCCCTTGTGAGAGACAAAGGAATCCAAATTGTAATTGAAAGGAGGTGTGGCGTCTAGTTTGGTGAGTGGGTGAGTGCGCTGTATACGTATGACGTTACAAATGCCTACCTCCAACAACCTGAGTTGAAGCACCATCAGAAGCTGTTTGCTCGTTCATCTCTCCGCTATCATCAGGATGACTGAACAGCCAATCCAAGGCTCTTTCAGTATCGTTGTTCTATAGTTTTGCGTCAGTATGTCAAAGTATCAATATACACATCTATACTTGCAGTCTCATGCAATGCCTTCTTGGCTTGTTGCGCGGAAAATCCCATTTCTTGCAATGTGGATATTTGATCATCAGATGGCCCCGAAGCAGCGTTTGAGGCAGTGTTGTTTGATGTAGCAGGCAAAGGATCATCGATGTCTGGATCTTCCATATGCTCAAACATCCAGTTCATGGCAATATCAGCACCATTGTGGCCAGTATTTAGCAATGCTCTCTTGCAACGGTTTTCAGAGAACCCCATGGCTTTGAGCTGATCAATGTCGTTTTGGCTGAAGGACGGTTCAGCTAAAGATGAAGTGGAGGATTCGTTGCTGTCTTCTGGCAATAATTCTTCCCCTGCTTGTTGGCCTAAACTAAGGTATTTGTCCAGTTGAAGTGGGCCTTCAGGAAAGATGATGGGAATATCTAACAGACACAATGAGTATGGCAATGACTCGGTAGCATCTTCCAGAAGCAATACTTACTCAACTTTTGAGGAACCCAGTTAATGAAAGCAAAACGGCGAGGATTCAAGACTAAAATTTCAGGGAATGTACTAAATTTGACAGATCTATACAATAGTGTGAGGAGAAGGGCATCCATCGAGTGCCTTTATCAGTGTATCTGACCTTGTAGCAGTTGTCTTTTCATTACAGTTGGGACACTGGTAGCCCTCCACAGTCTCTTCTCTGACAAACGTATCCAAACATTCTGTAAAATCAACAGGCTCGTATTCATTGTCTGTGTTCTCCTTGGGGTGAGCAGGCACTTGCACAGAAATACAGCTAGTTTGATCCTTTTGATATCTGACCTTCTTACACTGACCGCATTGAAGACGCTGTTCTGTCATGAAATCAAATGCCTTGGTGGGATCGTTCCTGGTGGTGTGTTCCTTTTGTTGGATTGTCTTGCACAAGAACTGGAAGAATTCAAAGGCATCTTGTTGGCGCATGGTGGAGAATTCCTGATGGTTCTTGCCAACAAGTGCTTTGAACATGCCGGGCGCAATGCCGTCTTGATATTGGACACCATCGTCGTTGATGGTGGGCTGAGAGTATCTGCCAGACAGCAAGCCGTCTGCTAATTTGTGCAATTGACAGTGCCAGCAATTAGCAGCATCTGTGGTGCATGTCAAAGCGTGGTCTGCCAGCTGCTGGTTGTATCTTGACTGGAACTGCTCAATGTTGAATACAGACTGCAGTACCGATGCCATGTAGCAACTGTTGCCCAGATTCTTGAGGCCTGTATAACCAGCGCCAAATTTGGGCTCCAACTGCTTTCCATCCTCGGTTGTCATGCTGAAATCAAACTTCATGTTCTGCTCCAGCTGTAGTTCGGTCATGCTCTTTTCTGTCTTTTGCTGTTGAGACACGTTGATGCCCCAGTTGGCCAAGTGAGTAGCCAAATTGTCATCCACACGAGCATCGTCACAGCCGTAGCAGTAAATGTCAGCTGTGCCCTCAGCTGTGATGGTACCCAACTTGACATTGACGCCATGGCCTGTCTTTTCAAAGTGATCAATAGCGTGGTTGTTGCCACCTGAACCATCGTACTGCTTGCGACCACAACCTAGATTGCCACAAGCTAAACACAACCACAAGTTTTGATTCAATTCGCAATCAGCACAGTGGGCCAAGTCTTGGCCTTGCAGCTGTTTGGGCTCCTCTTGCACCAGACATAATGTATGCTCACAGGGTGTAATCACTTCTTCCCAAGCCTTGACTTCGGATTGTTTGGCAGAAGACAATGAGCTCATTACCGCATCGACAATGGCATTTAACTAGAGCACAGTCATATTAGTCGTTGATCTCTCTTTTGTATTAGCAATCCATCGTACCTGAGGTGTAGCCTCTTTATTCTCCTCAGTGCTGCAGGTATAGCATCTGACTTTTGTGACATATTCATAGGCGGGCTCTTCGTTCTCCATGACAATAGCAATCTTGCTGATCTTTTGAGGCGGTGCATCTTCATTGTTCTAATGCAAGAATGAGTCGCTGTTGGAGCAATACACCTGCTAGAAACCTTACTCTTTTGTGGGGATTGCTAACAGTAATGCGACGAATATTGACAGCTAAAGCATGGCCCGTAAGCTGACTGTGAGTCAGGGCATGATGTCTCTCTTTATCCAAGCAACCACCGTTGAAGCAAGTCAAGCAAACGTCGATTCCCTCAGGTCCATCCTAAAGCATGGTTTTTTGCATTAGAAATGATAAGGTGGCATGTCTCTGTTTCATTACCTGATTGTCAAAGCATTGAGTACATTCATCTTTGTGTACTTGAGTGAAGGCTGAAGGTAGGTTCAATGTAGCATGTTCGATATGAAGACAAACCATGGTTATTAATCGTGTTGTATTCAGGAAGAAAGGGGTGATGGAAGACTACGTACTTTTTCGCGTAATAATGCTAAATGACTGCATCGTCACGGACATCCCAGCATACACCAGGTGCGGCATATGTGAGTCGAGTTTGACACCGCCGAGATGATTCGCAAGACGTTGGTAAATAGGATTATGATCCGAGTAGAGTGTGTGTGTGTATGTGCTATCTTGGCTCATGGTGTGGTACAGAAAGATTCGGTAGAACTTCATTTGCCGTTTGTCATTATAAAAAAAAGAGTACCTGGGAAAATCAAAATGTGGGGTATATTTCCTTTGTCTCTTTTTCACAATGTCAGTATTTGATAGCAAGATCAACTTTAGAGACAATCAAGACGAGGGAGTTGTAGAGAAGGTGGGCGAAGAAGTTGATTTCGCCCAAAAGATGAGAAACGCTGTGGATGTTCAATTGATCGATACCAATCTCTACATGAGCAAGGAGTTGTGGTTGCCTTGGGGATCAAGAGGAGCATTTGGAGGACAGGTAGATTGACGTTTCAGACGAGTGTATAGATGCTGACAGTATCTGAATTAAGATCGTAGCGCAGGCATTGAGAGCTGCTTGGGATACGGTAGAGGAAGAGTTTGCTGTGCATGTAAGTCTGGACCATCTATCATGGACCTCACACATGCTGATCCAACACTCTGTCTAGTCTCTTCACGCCTACTTTATCTTGGCTTGTAGCGTTGAAATCCCAGTGATTTACAACATACAACGAGTCAGAGATGGCAAGTCCTATGCTACTCGTATTGTAAAAGCAACACAGCGAGGGAAAGCGATCTTTGCATGCAGCTGTAGCTTTGTGAAGCCTGATGATTCTGTTACCTTAAGCCATCAAGTAAGTGTGATAAAGCATAGGATGTTTGATAGCCTACTCAAGCATGATTTAGACAACCATGCCTGAAACTGCAGACCCCGATACATTGCCTTCGTAAGTAGACGCCACTTTTCTCTGCGTAGTCTAGTAGGCTTATTTTTGTGCAGGGATATTGAAGTATTGCAAAATACGCTGGCCATCTCTGAAAGCATTCCAGAGGCTGTCAAACAGAGAGCTCAAAAGAAACTAGAAGACGTGTGTATATGTTTGCATCTTTTGAACAAAAGCTTACTTTGCTCTATAGAATCTCCCCATTGACTCTCGTGCGGTCCTCACATTATCTCCTCAGCAGGTGATAACAGGCAGCGTGGAGCCTAATACGCACAGTGTAAGCTCCATCAATAAAGCATCAGTTGTATGATCTAATCACATGTCATTTAGAGACGATGGTTTAAAACAAGAGGACTACTCAACGACGACATGAAACTGCATGCCTGCATTATTGCCTATGCCTCAGACAGTGGTTTCATTACGACCGCTGCTGCTGCCAATGGCTATCTGATCAATTCTCGCAGCCTCGGTATGATTGCTTCCTTGGATCACAGCATTTGGTTCCATACACCTGCAAGAGCAGACAAATGGCTACTTTATGATGTACATAGCCCTCGAGCCAACAATGGGAGAGGCATGGTGTTTGGTAAAATCTACAGTCAAGACGGCACTTTGGTTGCTACTACTGCGCAGGAAGGCATTCTTCGTTTGTCTGAAAGAGAACAGGAAAAGAGAAGAAAGAAGTATGATGCGCAAGGTGATGCAAATGTCTCGACAGTGAGCAAGCTTTAGTTTTAATCCTCTCTCTCTCTCTCTGGTTTTTTACGAGTTTAATTTTTACGAATTTTTAAAGTAGATTTGAGTAAATATCTCTAGATACTATTCTGTCATATCAACATCTCCATCTGCGCCCTCTGTTTGCTGGCTGTTGCCAGTCATGGGTTCCTCATCCTCCAATTCATTGAAATCATCATCATCGAATTCTTCGAATGTGTCAATCATGTCCAAATCGATATCTTCCTCGAGATTGTTGGCTATAGAACAATGCAAATGAGAATAGACTTTCGCTGCTTGATAAAGATTCTACATACCCAAACTTTTGTTTGCAGATTCCAGCTGATCAATATATTCATCTGCAAACTGTTGCAATCGTTTACTTGGTCCTTCCCCATCATTCACAGCATGGATAGCATCTGTAGCTGCCTTTCGAATCTCTGCATCTGTCAACATGTTGTCGTCTTCCTCTGCATCCACGTCATAACCCTCTTCATCTCCAGTATTGTCTTTCTGGGCAGCAATTTCTTTGGCAATCTCCTCCGCCAATCCTGCTTCAATGTTGTATATACGCTGGCCGATGCCATTGTCCAGCAATTCGGTATATTTTTTCTTGAGTTTTTGACGTATACGTTTGTGAACGCAATTGTAGAGGAAGCCTCCATATTTCTACATACCATTGTCAGTACGTTTTTCTCTGTAGACTGATGGAGCACTTACAGTGGTGTATCCTTTGCGATAATCTGGGTTCTCGATGATAGGCGCGAAATCAGGATCTGTAATATCGCACAGTTGGTATACAGAAGACACACTAGGCTTTGTCTTGCCATCAAATATATGCTGGTCAGGCAACACCCTAAGAAAACAAGGTTGAGTGCCGATATAGCGTGCCAACTACTTTTTACTAACTTGCGCTCGACCTGTGTGCTTCTCGTTCGAATTTTGTTTGGTTTTGCTCTTCTTGACATGATTTTCCTCTGCAATCCATCTTTCAAAGATCGTCTGATATCCACTGGCTGATAACTAAGTTCCATGCACTGTGAATTCATTGTCGGCCAGCATCTCAAATTGCTACTCACATGTAGTATTTGGGATCTTTCCTTGGATCCAAACCATACTTGACCCACGTATCACGCCAGGCACCATTTTGAAATGTGTAAGCTACGTGTGGAAGTGCCCTTTTGATCAGATGATGATATTTGAAATCCAACTTACTTAAGATTGCAACACGACCCCAAATGGGACGTTCTTCAAACAAGTCTGCGATGGCCTGAATAGCCTCCTTTTCTAGATCCGCGATGGGGGGTTTGAGATTGTGCCATGATTTTGAAGGGACATTCTCGTCTTCGTATTGTATGCTTGTGATTTCCAAGGATTGGTATTGATTGCGATTGATCAGCTTGATTTTGAACTAGTTTTGTGTATGAGCAGAGTGTAGCACACATAATGGTGCATGTCACATTCACTTACTGATCCATCAGGCTGTCTCATTTTCACTCGAACCACTGAAGAATTCTGTTTATAGCCATAACTGAACGGTGCTTCTATGGTTGTAAATACGGGAGGTGGAATATTGCGAAGATTATCAAAGTCGTCATCATCGTCAGGTATCTTGTAGTCCATGATTGCGTCCACTGTATGTCAAGAGTGTGAGTGTGGTGCACAGCGTGATTGCATGATTCTATTACCATCTCCAGTGGTCATTGCTGTCTTCAACTGACGGACCTTGTCATCTTTGGGAACAATATACTGGAAATCAGCCAGCGCTATCAGTTATTGATCAGTTGCCTATGCGCATCCTTCTTATCAGATCCAAGCACCCACCTCTGAATCGCACTGTTTTCTCTACAGCGCCCAAGATTTCATGCTGCCATGGCGCATCGTCTTCCACGATCTCTCCTGTCTTTTTGTTCCTCTTGACTCGTCTAGTGATCTTGGCCAGCAGCTTGCATGAGTCCAATATATCACCGTTGATGGGATGCGAAAAGATGTCTTTGGCTCTGTATCTCAATTGAACTTGCGAGTTGCTCGATAATGCTTCGCTCAACGCACTCTCTCCACCCAATGTCTTGATGGCTCGCTCTGGCCGCTTAACGTAGCCCGGGTATTCTACACATAGAAACTTCCTTTTTCCAATGGGAATGAGTGGACTTGGTTCATGACCTGACATGTTGTATATTCCAAGAGTAACGTGTTTGTGTTGTAAAAAAAAAA
>DF836456.1:9250-23155 GCA_000950595.1 Mucor ambiguus
AAGAATAGTTGATCGAAGCTATATCAATTAATGACATGATCAGGCACATCTCTCGCAGAATAGATTACTCGCTAGTGACAATCAAATCTCTGACGAGAAGAATTCTGCATTGTATCGCTCTTTCATCGATTTGTTCAGGTATAGCAAACAGCTAGTGCTGGCTGTTTCAATTCTATATTTACCAGTAGATATTTGGCTCCTACCATCTCATTGACCGCAACTCTCATCATCTCAGTATTTCATTATGATCACTATATTATATTTTGTATTTGTTTCATTTGATTTTAATAGCTTTATTAGAATACATCATGAACATCTACAGCTAATTCCCTTCTTTTATTTTCATGATAAATGAGTCCTTTTAAAGGTGTGCCTTGACAAGTGTCTCTATGTTGGTCAAGCTCGAACCCATAAGCCCTACTCATTTTCCATGCAACGCTGCTGAAAGTCAATAAGTCTAACCTCCTTGATTCAATCAAAAAAGCAATTACAAAATATCCCTCATACAGTCATTTTAGTAAAGCCAAGATGCTCTCAAGAGATTTTAATTCAAGCATATTCCTTGATTTACAATATCGTACTTGAGAAACGAAAAGCTACTGTAATTGCCACGCTTGCAAGTCTATATTAAATCTGATTTAAGGAAAGTATAGCTTGATAGATCACTGATCCTTGTAGACTAAAGAGTAAGTTATATGAATCAACAAAGGTCACTGCTCTAATTTAGACAACGTGGGTGTTCCTGAAATAAACGTTACTCGGGCCAAGTTTGTTCAGGCGCAATATCCGTACTAGAAAGAAGCAGTAATGACATGCAGTCTAGTTCGTATTGTCTAATTTGGCATAGCAAATCGATTAAATTCGTTTTGATCGAGCTAAAATTATGTTTACAATCATCATGCTAATTGAATTCTCACACTGTTAACTATGAATACCGGTCAAGGCTTGGGGTATCGATGAGATACTAGCGCCGTCTCATGATGGTTTCGCCACACCAAAAGCCAGCAGCCTCTTACAAAGCCATGTAACATGTCCTACTGCCTTGTATGTATCCATTGTATCACTGCAGTTTAGATAAATGTTAGCGCTCTTCTCAACAAGGGACATGCACAGAGATGAGACAGCAGTATTCATACAAACACTTGAGTCATATAAAGTAAAATTAAAAGGGTGCTTTTTTTCTTTTATTCCAATATACAAGTTAGAAATCAAGTGAATTTCAACAACGTGAGATGCTTCCACATGTGATATTCCCTTTTCATCAGACAAATAGTAGCCGATTTTTGAATTGCTTTAATGATCGAGTGATTTTCTGTTTAATTGGCGGCAGTATCAGTGCATTTGACGCAGTGCCGTAAGAGGACGGGGGCATAACAAGGATGGATTTGGGTTGTGTCTCCCCAGTCGAATGTCTTCTCATTTCGGTGGGTTGTTGTTGATCCAGATCAGCATCTTCATCAAAAATTGTGCAGACAACGACGACTTTTTCATCAAAACTCACTTTTCTTTGTCTTTTTCGAGTGGCTGTTTGAAGAGATGCAGGGGATGAAAATGTTGTTACAAGTGGATAAGGACGTTTTGGAATGAGTTTGATGGGATTTTTGGTAGCTGTGGGTTTGGTTGTTATGATTGATTCTTTGGGCATAACTTTTTGGCTTCGAATAGGCGATAGGGATGAGTTTTTAGGTGCTTTGCTATCAACAGATGAGAAAAAAAGGGTCAATTGCAATGCTAGTACAAGACCACTTATAGGGACTTACAAGTGTTTCCGTGGGATGGAAGGAATGATATGCTTTGGCTTTTGTAGACATGTGCTGGGTTTTGTATTTGAGTTTAATTGTTGGTAAAAGAAATATGAATGTTGTGCACCTATGCTAACAAGATTTGTATGAACACCGGCGTGGCTGGTGTTATCAAATGGATGTACAGCAAGGACAGACATAGTTGTGTATAATGATGTAAAGAGGGGAGGAAGAGTGTAGAAAGAGAAAGAGAGAGAAAGAGAGAACAAGAAACGAGGGATTTAAATAAGGACATCAGCTTACTACATTCACGTCATTTTATTTATGAAATTGCTACAAGCACAAATTGTGATACATATTCATCTTGGCTAGAGATGGCAACTTGAAAAGCGACACCATTTGATGCATCAAAGGTCATTCTACATTTACATGCTATCTTGGTTCCATCTAAAAATGTTCCAGACAACAGTAATACATGTAGGTTATTATTTTTAGGATTCGCAGTGCCTTCGAGAGGCTGCATCCCCAAGAGACTGATCAAAGATGTACAAGCAGCTAAAAATTGAATGAATACATGCAACATCTGAAAGCTATCCACCATCCCACCCATACATACCTTGAATACTAGGCGCCTTGTCCTTGTCAAGGGCAAACGTCTCTACTACTTGATTCTGCTTTAGCAGTGCCTCGTAGTCTTCAATGTAATCCGGTCGAATATAGTCATTGGTAGCAACTTCCACAGCCTCCACTTGGTATTCATCATCGTACCCCTCAGGATCCGCTTCTCCTGTAGTCGGATCGCAGTCTTTGACTTGAAATACCAATGTATTATTAAACACAACATGCGTAGCAAGTTCATCGTCAGGGTCTTGCTGCTCAAATGCAACATACAATGATTGGGTTACACCATATTCGAGTCGATCAGCTGGAATGTCTGCCACCTGAACAAGCCCTACCACCTCTCCTTCCTCGTCGATATTTGGCTGCATCATCATATGAACGTTTTCCAATACTTGATCATTCAATGTGTTTGTGCAATCGAATTGAAATACAATATGCTTATCAAAGATGTGCTTGATGCAAGACACGGTGTACTCTGTTTCCTCCTCGGTCAAGTGTATCTCAGCAGTGGACTTGAAGCGTGCACCATAGTGGGCGAATTCAGAAATAGATGACAGTTTCTCTCCGTATTGTGAATCAACGGATGCAGGGGCAGTGTTCTTTTCGGCGCCTGAAGAAGAGATAGGACCTCCCTGTTGATTACTTGACAATAATGTTAAAGACGAATTGGTGCTTGCACCTATGTCTATCAGGAATATTAGGGAGCATTCAATGTATATAAAACTGTATAAGCTTACGATCTTGTTCCGCTTTACTGATAACTGGTATTGCACTTAAATTAAATTGCTTGGCATTTTCATGGGAGTCGACATACTCCAAGAGCTTGGATTCCAGTGTTGCGAGTGGGTAGGTGGCATCTAATAAAAGCATGAATAAGTGTCCTTGATATATGTTGCTCCTACTCACCACTGGCTGAGTAGGTCTTGGCAAGCTCTTCATTCTTCAGCATGGCTAAATACAGTGTAGCGCGATCACGGACCTCATCATTCACATCGTTCAAGCATCGAGTCAATAGCACGGCGACGCTCTGTTTGACTGATGCATCACGTCCGTGAATACCAAATTTAACCAATGCACTCACAGCAGCTGCGCGCACAATCGAATTCTCAAGGATGACTCGGTTGTAGATGTAACGAATGTACTTTGTGGGCGTGTTCATCTCATGACCGTACTGCCCCAACAGGTGCAGAATACGGACTGACAGCTTGGGAAACTCGCAATCCTCGATGAATTCACATAACTGAGACAATGCTGCTTCTCGACACTCGGGAATGTGCTTCACCATGGCCATCATGGCCTCCACAATGCTCTTTTTGAAGCTGTATCCTCCTTCATCACGCAACAGATTCCCTAGAAACGTGAGCATAGTGGACTGCTTGGCAGGGAATTTGAGACACAGGGACTGAATCGCATGCACCACAATGATTTTGAAATCATCAGGAATATCCAGCATGAACCCGTTGATTTGCTGCATCAATTGATCGACAGAATGTTCGTTGCCCGTTTTGAGAAGCGTCGTAATAGCAAAGATGGCAATGCTGCGATTTGGGTCACCAATGAGTTTGGTCATGTCAAGATTGCAGGGCGCAACAGTCGCAGGCATCTCGATAGACACGCTGTTTAGAGTTCGAATGGCTGCAAACCGGAGTGTGGGTTTGGGTGATGATAAAAAGATCTGCAAGGCTGTAATTGCAGGAGCCATGGCCTTGGCTGGGATATTAGGTATGTTACAAACAGCACGAGCTGCTTCCAAGACGACCATTTCGTTCGTGTGGCGCAAAAAGCCCTCTAAAATCATGAATATTCTCTGTGTGGATCTGCAGACACTGTTAGCTGTTTACATTGTAGACTGCTTATCTCTCTGCTATTTACCCTGCATCGTCTTGAACAATCTTGCCCGCAAACCGAATTAGCATACAGACAGCAGCTGGGTTTCTGAGTGCTTGGCTGCTACTGCTATTGTGGTTTGACCCACCTGTGCCTGAATATTGCTGTACTAGTTTGGTCACTGCCATCTTGTCATGCTGACGGATCAAATAAAACAAACTGATGGCATGATATTGGCTGATATTGCTGTTGGATAGAATCGGTTGAGGCTGCTTTTGCTGTCCAGCAGTAAAGTAGATGGCAGCAGCTGATCGACCCGAGGACTTCTTTTGATTGACAGCTTCCTGTACCTCGTTTGTCCAACGCTTAATAATATCCTTGGCGACATGGTAGAGATGATAGGATGAGACTATGGCTGCTGAGGACACTGAGGGTACTTTATCCACAATGGATGCTTTTAGGATACGTTCAATGCCTTGTATCATGGCGGGCTATTACAGAGCAGCGATGAGCACGTCAATCTGATTTGTAGAACAACACACACTTACATCTGTGATCAAACACAGGGCACGAATAGCGTTAGCTCTGTATACAGTGTCTTGTTTTGACTGTATATCTTTGATAAGTGATTGAGTTACCATAATGACATCCTCAGCAATACCTGAAAGCTCTTTGATGACAAGGTACATCATTTGGCGCAGGGATGTCTACAGGAACACACAGGTTAATCGTCAGGCTTCATTGCCAAGTATCGCCCCCACCCTCACTCACATCTTTGGATGAAAATAGCTTAATGACATTGAAAAAGAGGTCTGTTGCTTCTTGCACCGAAAAAGGCTCGCTAGTATACAGTAGAAACACAATTTTTGTCAATAGGATCCTGCATTTCTTGTTGTTGATGTGAGAGTCATTAAAGATGCGAGCTTGTTGCAATACGGTCGTTTTGTCGATATGATAGTATTGCCCTACTTGACTGACTGCAAATAAAACAGAGTAAGCATCTGGATATTGCCGTGGTATAGTGCTCTGTTACCTCCTCCTTTTGGCCCGTCTTCGTTGTACTTTTTATCGTAGCTCATGCTATCTATGTGTGTGTATGACCGAGAATATACCAAAGAGCAAAAAAAGTAAAAAGATTTCCTTTGCCAATGAGGAGGGGTAAAAGAAATAGAGCCTCCAAAAATAGAAGAAAAAGACGTTTAAAGTTTGTATCCGTCAGGTTACTCAAAGCGACATTTGATCTTACGTTGTCAGACTATTAAACGCATCTTGAATCCAGATGCTGTGGCAAAGTGAGTTCATAGCTTGGTGTTTAGAGGTGAGACATGCTAGGCTACACAAAGCAGCCATCCAGGACCAAGCAGATCTGTATAGCATCAGATGTTGCTATGGTTACTACGAATTACTACATAGATCTTGTTAGGTCTTGTTTTGTATGCAGCAAAGAAGTCTTGAGATCAAGTTATTCCAAGTTTGATTTTTTCTTGGGTATGCAATTTTTAATCAACTTCTACTAGTATTAAATCATGCCGATAATCCTTATTGTGTCTCTCACCCAAAAAAAAAAGGTATCTAAAGAACAAAAAGTTGCCTCCTCTTAAATAAGAGACTTGTTGATAGAAATCCAAGTGCTTTCAAAACATTCCTTGAACCAGCTCAAAGCACCATTCAGCGAGATTTGAAGACATTTGACAGCACTGCGGTAAATACCGTAAATGATCCAGACAGAGGTATTGTGCAGAAGTATCGGTTTTTTTTTTTTTTCTTTTTTTTTGAATGGCATCACAGATGCGTAGATCCATTATTTCCAGTGCCATGTAAATACATCATAGATGCTCTTCTCAAGTATTCTTAGATTTGTGTACAAGATGTTACAGCACCAAAGGCCTAAAATGAAGATAAACAATGACACAATATTGATCAACAATGCAACACAGCCTAATGAAAAGGAATTTCGGCCCTTTTTTTTCTACAAATACCTGGCGTGATACACTCCGTGGCCCGATTTGTCATGTAAGCAACACTCCGAGCGAAGGCACAGAAAATAGCCATTAGTAATAGAGCAACATTTGTAAGCATGCTTAAGCACCAGTTTTAAGAGCTAAAGCGACTGACCTCTACTGAATTATGGGCGCTTGATGACACTGGAATGCATAAAACAGGCAAGTCATTCTTTTGTCATTTGCACCCTTGGCTGATCATCAACCTCAAAACGGATAATATCTACAAAAATCCAAGTTTTGAGCAACCCATCTACCCATAAAGCACCATCCAATGAAACCTACGGAACATTTCTATTTTGAATAGAGATATAAATTTTTCAAGTTTCTTGTTTCTTTTTCTCTTTTTCTCTTCTCTTTCTGTCTTTCTTTTTCCAAGCAACCAAACACACATACATACAATGGGGTTCTTTCAATCGCTATTTAACAAGGAAAGAGGTCATCATGTAAAAAAGGAAGTGATTACACCCAAGGATACGCATATTACAACGGCGAAAACTCCAGCACCTCCAATGAATCATAGCACGGTAGTCACCACAGAAACCATACCCGACCAGCCCTCAACCATTAGTCGTCGTAGTAGTCGCCATAGCATCTCATCTCATCACATTTTGCCCGCTACCAGTCCTACCGTGCCATTATCTCCCCAACAATCCAACTCTACCAGCACACATCCTTCAAATTCACCCCCCTTGTCTCAGCGTGCATCCAGTGAAGCAGTGCGTCGATTTCAACTTGTGGAAGATGGCACGCATATGCATCATTTGACGCAGCCGGCTCAAAATCGGATCGCTGCTTCGTTGAATGGCCTTGTGACAGGTATTGCCAACAAGTCATTGCGTCTTACTCAATGGACCGAACGCAAGGTCTCGTTGGATGAGATCATGAAGGAGCGAGCTGCGTTGGATGTGCGTCTACATCGTGAAGCAAGTGAAAGAACTCTGGCTGAAAAGTGGGGCACGTGCCAAGAGACGATAGGAAAAGGCACATCGGGCGTCGTCAGAGTGGCTCACAAGATGGATGGAACAGGTGAACGCTTGTACGCCGTCAAGGTTGGTTGGAAATTGCCTCATTCAATTGACTCTCTCCATTATAAATTGCTCATTCATTTATGTACACATTCACACAACCGCAGGAACTCCGTAAAAGAGCTCAAGAAACATCCAAAGACTATGTCAATCGACTCACTTCAGAATACTACATTTCATCCACCATGCATCATATCAATGTCATCCAGACGTTTGATATACTGCCGCAAAACGAGGTCTCGCCTATATTTTGCCAGATTATGGAATACAGTGGTGGCGGGGATCTGTTTGATGTCTTGTACGATTCACCTGATGGTTTGGAGGTAGCAGAGGCCAACTGTTTTTTTAAGCAATTAATACGAGGCGTCACTTATTTGCATAATATTGGCGTCGCCCACCGAGATTTGAAGCCTGAAAATTTGTTGTTGACGACTTATGGATGCCTCAAGATCTCAGATTTTGGATCGGCTGCTTGTTTCAAGGGCGCCACGGTAGACAGTGATGGCGAGGAAGATGACGACGAAGAAGCATGCTCCAAGATCCATCTGATCAAGGGACTCGTTGGATCAGAGCCGTACATTGCACCAGAAGAGTTCATTGAACAAAACTACGATGCGCGCCAAGTCGATGTCTGGAGCTGTGGCATCATCTACATGGCCATGAGAAAAGCAACGCACTTGTGGCAGGTGGCCAAGAGCGGCGAAGACGAAGCATACGACAAGTATCTCAAATTCAGACAGTTACTGGATGAGGAGCGAGAAAATGCCAGACGAGAGCATTGCCAGCGAAAAAATCTAGAAAAGACATTGACTGAAGAAGAGAGGATCCAAGAAAAAGCCAAACGAGAAGCAGGTGTACTCAAGGCGAGGGAGACGATCCGAAAGAGAGCAAAAGAAGGGCGATTCGACACATTAGAAGGGATCGACATTCAGGCCAAAAAGGTCGTCTATCGCATGCTGGATCCAAATCCCAAGAAACGTATTACTTCCAACGAAGTATTAGAGACAGAATGGGTCAGAAAAGTCTACTGCTGTCAGCCTGAAGAGTTACCATCATCATTAACATCATGAAACTAGATATATCACTTGTATTTTATTCATTTTTATCTGTATAAATATAATCATCAACTCTTGACAGAGGAACTGGAAGAAGAAGGGCTGTTCGTATTGGTATAATCATGCACGGACGTGTTGGTATTAAATATCATTTGTAATCGTTTTCTGTCCTTTTCTAAGCGCTGGCATTCTTGGTTTGCCTTCAAATTTTCTTGCTCCAGTATATCCACTCTGTTCTTCATATCCAACATGCGCTCCACCAATGCTGTTAGTGCGTCTTTTGACATGGCTTGTTGATGTTGCAGGTCCTCGTTTTCTTGCTTGAGTTGGCTATTTTCCTTTCTCAACTCCATGCACTCGCGCTCGTATTTAGTGTTGTGAAATGCGCTTTCCATGGTCATCTTGAGCGCATCTCGTTCCGCCTCCACGTCCATCTTGTCCAGTCTTGCCTGCATTAAATCGTCTTTTAATTCAATCGCCTCTCGCTGTGTTTGAGAAAGTGCTAATAGTAAATCCTCAATCTGATGGTGCAGTTGTGATACATCGGGCTCTCGCAGCGACGAAATAGAGGCTCGATCTGAATCTATTGACTTTTTTGGTGGCGCACTGCTGTACCAAGACATGGTCTTTTTTTTCCTGCTGTTTCGGCGTGCTTCCTTGGGGTTCTTGGACCAGAAATTGAATCGCACGGCCAGCACTTGCTCTGTCTGCTTTTGCTCTTGCTCCAATTCAGTGACATAGGTTTCTGCAATATGGTCCATCTTCTCTTTTGTGATGAGTCCACTGAGCTCCACTGCATCAGAAATGACCTGGGTGGGATCGTTGTTGTAGCCGTCGTAGAGCTTGTTGGATAAAAAGTCCAGGATATCTTCGAATTCGGTGAGTTGCATGAGTTTTGATTCCGAGCGTTTGAGCATGGCGATAGATACACGCATGATTGTTTCAGCAGCGCCTTCTGCAAAGACGATATCATAGATGCGGAGGATCAGCTCCATCGGAAACGCATAGGCAAACAGTGTCAGAAACCATTGCGATGCGTACATGGGCACATTGACTTCATGCAGCTTGAGAAAATCAGACAGGTGTGGAAGAATCTGATCCAACAGGCTCGAAAACTGGTACAATCGCAACTGTAATCCCTCCATATTCAATGTAAACATGGTTCTCATCTCATAGGTTTCCATGATTCTAGGTGGCATTTGATTTAGATGCTACTCGATAGTTAATCCCATTGCTTTGCTTACCTCACAAATACGCAAAAAGCTTGTTGTTCCGGCATCTACAAAGAGAAAGAGAGGGGTGGGTGGGTGAATCAGACATGCCAATTTAGGGAGACCTTACATTCAATAGCAGAGGTCCAACCAAGAATGCCAGGCCTTGACAATACCCGACCAAAGAGTCATACAAACTATATGCTTTCAGCACTCTCTCCAGCGCTTGTTGCCCTGTACCACCTTCTTGCTTGAACATTTCAATGCCAGGAAACGTTCGGGCTAAATCACGTTGAATGATACGCTCATACGGCGAATGCTCCACAACCAGCTGTCCATAGACCGTCTCCAGATTCAAGGAAGCGGATTGCGACATGGCCTGCCAAATAACGCCTCTCACTTTGGGGGGAATGCCAGCTCGTAATTTAGCTGAAACGAGATGAGGTAATTTCAGTGCCACTGCACTAAAGTCTTCGGTTAGTGCAGTCCAAAACTCCCAATCAATGTTGTCTTTCTCAGCAGCGTCGTCTTGATCTGGTGAAGTTACCGCCAGGTTTTGAATTGTAGACAAGTGGCATTTGAGTTGATTTGACTGAATACACACTGATTTCGGATCTTCGTCTAGCTTTGCATTTTGTCTTTCAATCTGAGCAAGAATGAACTCTACAGAATCCTGGATGTGGTTTGGGTTAGGCTTGAAAAACAACTACAGTATGGCTTTTTTCTTTTTACCTGGGGCGGTAGATTGGCATTCTCTTCTTCTAGTCTCGGTAGTAGCTTGAGATCTTTCTCCTTCTTGAGATGCGATGCTGTGTGCAGGCTGTTTGTTCTTCTTCTGCTGTTGCTGGTTGGTCCACCACGCAAAGATCCGCTGGTTGTTCTGGTAGGCGATAAGAGGAGATTGTGTCTAATGGTAGAGCTCTTGGATGTGCGCAAATGAAGAGGTGGTCGACGAATGTATTCTTCTTGTTGCTGTTCAAAAGCGTTTGCTAGTTTAGACATGATTTGCAAACAAAAAAAAACTTAAAAGGGGGAACAAGGCACATGTTTTCTTTTGAACCAGATTTATATACGATGAGCTGATGAAAAACTCCGTTTTTATTTGTTGGCACATCTTAGGTACGCAACCAATACAGAATGATGAGAATGGAACAAGTAGACACGACGCCTGCCATGATCAACGTATCACGCTTTCTTCTCGTATTGATTCTTGATATGATATTGTTGATGCCAGGGATACGATCTACAGTGGCATTGGGTTGGTACTTGATCAAATTCATCTCTGAAATCTACACTTACTCACGATGCCTCCAACTCGCTGATTCACTCCGTGCATGATACGCCCTTGTCTGGATACATCTTGTCTTGTAGCATAAGCTTGTCTATATAGCCACACGCTAGTCAGCCACTATGCCTCTCTCCTTGAATTCTGAATACCTCCATCTACTCACTCTAATACCATGTCTGTCATGCGATGTGAACTCTCAATGCGATTGCGCTCTGTCAAGTAGTAGTCTGCATTATCTCTATTTCCTGAATTGAACGTTCTGATCTCGTCTTGCACTTGATTCATTAGATTTGCTTTATCTCTTGCCTGTTTGATGTTGGATTTAACTCGTCGAAATTCCTTGGTATAGTCGTATAAAATGTCTTTGTGTCGACTCAACAAATGAATCATGGATGGGTTGGTGGGTGTTGCACTGGGTCTGTCCAGGAAATCTCCCATGCCAGTAATGACGGCTTGTAACTACGGATGTGTATGTGTCAATGTATTGCTCTGCTGCTGTTGTGAGCCATCATGCCCAGCTACCTTTTTCAGCAAGTCCTCTGCCTCGGCTTCTTGTCCTGTATTATCGAGACCTGTGGATTGTCCAATTTTTGTCAATACCGCGAGTTTGTTCTCAATCTCTCCTTCCAGAGTTCGGGCTTCTTTTCGAAGCTGATCCCACGATTGAACTGATGTTGTGTTTTGACTCGAGTCGATGAGAGGTTCAAGCGAAGGCGAAGGGATGCGTTGCATGTTTTTATTAAATTTGGAATAAAACGAAAAGAAAAGGGAAACAATAAAACACACTATGCGGCTATTAAACATTGGGCACAGTGACAATCTTCGTTATTTTTTGGGACAAACACTACTACAATCATATGACACTTTATTGAGGTTTACTTTCGTCTAAAGTAGAAGGTGGAGGAGGTGGAGAGGTGCTAGAGTGAGCACCAGGAGTCGTATTGGTAGAGCCATGAGCAGGTGCGGGTGATGTTGTTGTGGCTGCTGCTGCTGCTGCAGTTGGCGATGCCACTGCCTGTGGATCGATCAATGTAGGTCGAGTTGTCAAGGCTAAAAGTCGTTTATCGGTATATCCAGACTACACGGAATCAAATTAGATGCCCTTTTCTCTATTCCTCTTTACCCCCACACACACACACACAAAACTTACACTCAATAAATCTTGCTCTCTAGGCACTCGCATTTGCAACATGGTATGATTCTTCAAACTTTGCTTCAACACTCGCTTCAATGAATCATCTCTGTTCAATAAGCATTTCCACAATCCATCAAAACCTTTGTATTGCAACACCATGCCAGAAATCGAATTGTCTTGAAATGACAGCTTTAACCAGGCAACAAGTGGCTCAATAGTCGCATCAGCTAATCATTGTATCGTAAGCATCCATCTGGTCATTTCAAAAGAGCAGTGCACTTACGAGATAATTGAAAATACAATGTACGGACAAAACTCAAATGATTGACTTCAATGATAACGCCATTAGGTGGCGTTTGTGCTGCAGTCGTAGTGTTGGTATTATTAGATTGTTGTTGTTGTGCATTTGTATCTGCCTGTGATTGTTGAGGCACGGATTGCTCGGTTTGTTGTTGATGTTGATGTGTTTGCTGTGGGCTATCAAGCAAACCAAAATATGAGATTTACAAGAGAGTAAAGCAGTGAACTATTAAAGATGGCTTACCTAAACGATTGTGATCTCTCTACTGATGCATCATTTTGTGGGGTAGATTGTGATGGCCAACTTTGTGTATTATTCTCGTTCAATGGAGGGGTTGGTTGCTGCTGTTGCTGATGCTGTTGTTGCGTTTGCTGCTGCTGCTGCTGCTGCTGCTGCTGCTGCTGCATTTGCTGCTGTTGTTGCAACTGCTGTTGTTGTTGTTGCTGTAGTAATTGCTGCTGTCTTTGTTGTGCTAACTGCTGTTGCTGTTGCTCTAATAGTAACTTTTTTTGCTTCTCCAATTCCAATTGCTGCTGTTGCTGCATTTGCAATTGTTGTTGCTGTTGCTGCTGTTGCTGTTGGCTGTTTACCAAAGCGTTCATACCTTCAATAAGCTTTCTCACTTCAGCCAAGTCATTGGCCGCTGCTTCTGTAGCTCTATCCATTGCAAAACTCATGTATATTCAAAGGAATAAAGAAAACGAGAAAAGAGAAAGAGAAAAAAAATAGTGCCGGGATAAAAATTTATCATTGGGGATTGGAACCCCCTTCAAGTGGCAAATATACATTCCATCCGTGCTGTGGTATATGCATGTCTTTGATGGGCGTGCCGACCCGTCCTATCCTTTCGATAGCATAAAGTCTGATGTGTCTAACCTCTTCTAGTTTGATACAGTGACATTTGAGTTTACAAATAGCCGTGCGGATTGTGATCCAGTCAATCAGCTGTATTCCTTCATACTTCATGGTAATATACTATATGAAATCAACAGAAATAATGCCAACTTGATCAAGTAGACATCCCAGAGCTTCTCTTTCTACATACACACCATGCGTTTTATCTGTCATCGCTCATGCAATTGCAAATGTGCATTGAATGGGGCAAAGCCTGTCATTGCCATCAACAGTGTATCGCACAATGGTTTAAACTCAAATCACTGCAATGTAGCTCGGGAAACACTACCAGTGAATAGCCTTGGAGCATATCTACTATGCCGATAGGGACACGATCTTCAGCAAAAGCTTGCTTGTGCAAAGCCTTAAAAAATAAAGTTAAAATGGCCAAAGATCAGTGCTTTTGAGGTCTTATTTGAGCACTTGTAGAGCTCGTCTAACGCTGTAAATCACGCCAAAAGTTTTGGTTCGATCATTCTAGTCCATATGATGCAGTTTTACGGATTTTGAGGATGGTTGATTTTTGTTCAAAATTTCGTGATTTTTCATGAGGTACCCCTCATGGTTTTGAGTCGATTGGACGTTTTTGCTGTTTTTCGACCGAAATTCTGGACTTTTCATTATGGTGTTATGATAAACAAAATGGGTAGAAAAACTCGCTTTTTCATGTGGAGATGCTCAAATGCCATATTTGGTATCTGTTATTTTGACTTATGCCCAATTTAATAAAATCACGTATTTCTCGAGATAGGTTGGGATATGAGAGTCGAAAAAAAAAAAAAAAATACGAGTAGATAGCCCTT
>DF836455.1:68520-83016 GCA_000950595.1 Mucor ambiguus
TTTTTGATGGATTTTCCACGATATTTTTTTGGTCCCCAAAAAGTTGAGCAAAGGTGTCATTAAGTTACCGATGGACGAAAGTAATTATTTAGTGCTATTTTAAAGGACTAAATCAGCTTTTAGCGTGTGGGAAGAGGTATCAAATGTGTCCAAATTTCGCTGTATTTTGCAGTTGGGGGTAACGTAACATCACTTGATCAATGGCTTCTGGTTCGGCATGGCCATTAATGACTTTAGCTTCAACTGTATTAGTAATACCATTGTCATCGGCTTTACTATCAACGGTATCACCTTCATTTTCGTCCTCGAAGCACATGTGTAATCATGTTGAGTGGCATATTTACGTGGCCGAGCACTTTTGTTGTTGTCTCAATTGCTTCCGTTGACTGAACTGCTGAGGTTCTAGATATTCATTCAAAGAAAGTGATGAAGTCAGAATGAACAGTAAACTATTCAAGGGATCTCTTATACATGTTTCAATACAAGCAATATCCTATATACAGAGCGGACGCAAGGCAAAGGTTCGTAACTCGAACTCCAAGTTAAACTGTGAAAGTGAAAGTTTTCAGGATATTTACAATGTTATGATATCAGATAATCTTGCTTACACTGTATATCATATATCCGAAATCTAGCACCAAAGTTGTAACACTTCCAAATAGCATGTGTACATGGTATTGTCATCTACATGGCCACCTTTATGGGCTATAATATACCACTTCACAGTCTTATCATGGCTTGCCTATCAGTTTCCTATCGGATACGACAGCATGCAAAATTGACTTGCTCTTAATCCTTTGCTTTTGGCAAGTCTCAGAGCCTGCGTGTCAATCAGTGAATAAAAAAGTATGAATAAACCAGTGTTAACCTCATTCCCTTTCTTCATTCTTTCAGCTTCTCTACATTGTCTTGCTTGATTCAAAAACAGGTGAGCTAGGGAAGAGATGATACATTTAATATCTAATTACATTCTTGCATGCTAGATGGCGTGGTGCTCTCTGTATGACTAAGACATCATGGCAAGTGGCTGTGTGGATGCTCTCAAACGAGTTGGTTTGGCTGATATATCGCAAACAAGATCTTATAAAGTCTCTGTACATCCTTCTCCACTTTGTAGTGTCAGTCTTTGTCTTCACGGCCGTCCTTGCATGATACATGCTGCCACTGCCTCTCTTAAACTCTGGTGTAATGGTAAGTCATCCTTCAAGCAAGATGTATTGTGAAAGGTACAACTACATCAAGGAAATGGTGATCCTAGGGTATCAAGATATGTGTGCTTCTCTACTTGTATTCCCTCAAGCCTCTTCTTTGGTTTCATGAAATGAGCGAGACTGCCCATCATCTCTTGTGGTAATCAGTACAATGCTGGGATTAAGTCCTTTACTATCAATATACTACGGCTTTGCATCATTGCTCATCTCTTTGTTGGTCTTACCATGTCGCTTATGGTACTTTCTTTGGTCAATTGAAGCTCTACTAAGGATCCAAACTTGATCTTCCTCTTCCGGGTAATGCCATCTCTTTCTGTCTGTGGTCTGTTGCTGATTGTGTGGTCGTGGCTGCTCATCTTTTGGAAATTCGCACTGTTCAACTCATGGTTTCTCTAGATGCTCTGCTACATTGCCCACCTGGTTTATTTTCTGAATCAATTTCTCGCTCATGGGGTGTAAAGCCAGTGGTCTTGTTTATGATACTGGTGTACATTTGGCCTTTCATAGTTTCCACACGGGGGTTTCCCTGATATCGCTCTCTTGAGTAGGGGTTCTCTAAACCAGTGGCTATTTCAATGATTTATTGCAAGCCGCATGCATAGTATCTCTGCTCTATCTGTATGACATTTGGTTGAAAAATGTCTTTCCTTTCCTTTTTCGTGTATTGACCCTGAACATGTGCACATCTATCATCTGATGTCCTTGGTTGCAAGATGGTTTCTCTTCTTTATGTATGGTTTATGCTTTTACTCTTCTCTCTGTACGGTTACACTGCTTTATGGGTTTGTCCTTGTCATCCTCTTTTTTGAATGTGTTCCCTACGTTTTCCATTAAGGTAACGTCATACCACTACACTACAGTTTAGAAGGTTACGGACGGCCCTCGGAATGAGTTGTCTGGGCGTAATATAACTAACCTTGAATGAATATCATTGATCGACTGTACTAAATCTCAATTTTCTCATCCAATCTCTCTGTCTGGCTCTCACTAAATTCACTTGTGGTTTTTGCCAACTTAAAGTTTATAAACTCTAGCATGACTACCAGCACGAATATCTAATGGTGTTACATTACTACTCCACAGTGTTAAGAAGTCGATGTGTTTCGGCGATGTTTAGATTAGAAAATCACTATCCTGTCTTGTTTCCAAACATTAGATTATTTGAGGAAAATCCCAAATCAAATTGAATTCACTGAGTATATAAAAACTCTATATAAATGAGCCAAGCAAAAAGGTTACTTTTGTGGCCATTTTGTCTAATAAAGATCCCTGATCTTGCCTCTGTACAAAATTAAGGTTTGGATCGTTTGTCTGTAATTGGTTTGGTACACGAATATGCGTATTTTTGTGTCAGTAGAAAAAAAAGGTTCTATGGCAAATTGTGGACTATTACAACAATATGGAATCATTTGATTCCATGTACGACGCTATCACAACAAAACTCGATTGTTTTTTATAGTGTCTATACAATGTGCAACCATTCCACTGGTAAATTGAAGTGGCCCTTTTTCCATGGATTGTTGACCTAAATTAGTAATTTTCATCATACAGTTTCACCGTTGAGAAAAAATATAAAGTAGATTGCTAATTGACAAATATAACACGCAGCAAGGTACATTCAATGACGGGTCAAAAAAAAATAGTACATGTAGAAATTTTATTTTTTTCAAGAAAAAAAAAGCACTAAAGAAAAGCATGAAAGTGGAAGAATGAATTTTGTACAAGCTCTCGTTCAAAAGAGAGTAAATCAAGGGGGGTGGGGCAGGGTAGCATAGGAGGGGGATCATATGGCTTGTAGTTCATAAATGTGGATCATATCGTATATTTAAAAGCTATAAAACATATTAGTGTTGTAGACGATACCATCACCACGGACGAATAAAAGAGGAATCTTGTGATGCTGAGTGTCGTTATCCAAGAAGGATGTGGAACTATCCATTAATTCTTGGAGGTCAGGAATAGAACAAGAAATCGATTCTCGAGATTTGTATTCTGTACGAGGTGCCTTCACATCACCAAACCATACGGATAAATCGCGTGCAAAGTTCTCGCCAGTCAAGTGCAGCATTTGCTGTATGTTTGCGTTGTGAACAAGCTGGTTACCGGTGGCAGACAAGATGGGAAATGGTGTAATAGGGCTGGCAGAGACTGTGCTGCTAGCAAAAGGCGAGTTCAAGTCAACAATGGCTGGTGGTGTATAGAATTTGTAAGTTGCACAGTCTGTGCCGACAATCGTCCATACTGAAGCATCAGAAACATCCTCTGTCCAACAAGCACCGTTGGTATGGTAGATGCCACTATCTGAGCTGATGCTGCCACGACGATCGGAGGAAAGACTGCTACGACGACCAGCGCCAGTATTCTCGTGCTTTACCAGGAGGCCATCATTGAGCGAGTTGACACGACGACGATTGCTTGCATTGTTCTTCATGATGGGCACGGACATGGGCTTTCCAGACACATCAAACGACACTCTTCTCTTTCGAGTCATCTTTCCGCCACCAGTTTCCAATTGCTGCTGTGGCTGTTGCTGCTGAAGTTGGTGATGCTGATTCATCATGTCGTAGCCATCAAATGTGGACTCGGCAGACCAGGAAGAGGACAGCAGAGAAGACTCAATGGGCATGTTGCTGTGGCTATTCAATGCAGAGGTGGACGTAGAGGTAGGAGGGGTAGGAGGGATTGGTCGGGGAGCGACAAAGCTTCTTTCAGTGGTTGTTTTGTGCATACCAACGACGTTATCAAGACAGGCAAGATAGGTAACAGCTTGGCTTGTCTGAGGCAAGGTCCATTCGGTAGTAGACAAATGCTGAGGTAGTTGATAGTGTCTGTAGTTGGCCTTGTTGTTGTGTGCAATGGATGGATCTTGGACAATTTGGAACGCAATTTTGTGGAGTTGAGAGACAGGATCACCCAAAGCTTCATCACCACATTCGCCACCAGTGGGACCAGAAAGATCATCCAGACGATTTCCACCCATGATCATGCTACCTTTATCCACTTTTCTAATCACCATGACAGGACTCACTAAACCTGTATTTACACACTGCAAGACAACAGTTTGGTTGTAGTGCAATGCAATTGGAGTTTGTCCAGGTGTTGTTTGCAAGGCGATTGCTGGAGGAGGAGGGAAGTTGGGGTTGTCAGGGTGATGCGTGAGTTGCTGAGGCTGTTGTTGCTGAGCGTCAGGCGAGCGAGTGGTGTCTACAATCCAAATGACGAATGGATCCCAAGAAGCGGTTCGAGCGACAAAGCAGGTGCCAGTATTGTTGTTGCCGCCACTGCTGCTGTTGGTAGAGACACCCAAGTATTTGGTGGACACGGTTTGAGAGCGGATACGGTTAAACAGTGAGATGGTCGTTCCATGGTGGATGCACACTAAAATAAGCAAATTGTTATTGTTAGTTACACTAGTAAGCTGGAGGGCGTTTTTGTTTGTTTAAGCACTTACGTTCCATGTTCTTTACGCTTTGTCGCTTCTTTGAAGGCTTAGAGATGACCTTGATACCCTTGGAGGCAAACGAGCCAAGGTGAACACCGTTTCCAAGGCTGATCTTAACAAACACCTCGACTCGCTTTCGCTTCTCGTCTGCGTCGTTGATATGTAATTGTTTAGATACACAATTTCCTGTCACGCCTACTGTATCACCAGGCATAATAGAATTAGCATCAATTGCAGTGTTGTTGCTGTTATGCCATTCAATCACGCCGTTCTGGCTCGTCTTTTCACCCGAGATTTGGACCACCAGGCTGGGAGGCAGAGGTTTTGTGGATAGTGAGGTGGCAGGGTTATTTGTATGCCATGATGCGCCAGAAAGCACGGTGGATGGTGGTGGACACAGGAATCTCTTTTCAGTACCATAGCTCTTTTGTGCTACTTTACTTGTGAGGATAATCACTTTGCGTTCGTCTTCAAGGGTACCAAGATATTTTTGAATCAGAGGCTTCATGATGGACGCATTGCTGTTGCCTTGGATGATGCGTGAGTTGATGGTACTGTTGCGAAGTAAGTTTGTATCAATATCCTCGTCCTCTTCCTCTGGGATGGAGGGATGCTGCTGCTGATATGAGGAGATCATGGAAGCAGAGGGTGGCGATGGCGTAGACATCATATGCACAGAGGGCGATGAGGGCGATGTCGATGATGTGTTTGTAGATGCCGTCGATGATTTTCTGTTTACCACATTGCTGTTTGCAGCAGGAGTTGTTGTAGGCTGGTTTAAAAGCCAGTTTGTAAGGTTATGGACATCGTCACCTGTGCTGATAACAGATGGTGTGATTGTTGATGAAGTTGCTGCTGCTGTCGTTGTTGTTGCCGTAGCGTTTGGATTCGACGACATCATGAAGTCATGGATCATATCATCAGAAAAGTGATGATTTGAATCAAACATGATGTCGTCTTCCTGCTTTAATGCATCAAGGAAGCTAGGCGAAAAGAAGGCGGGCGTCGTAGGTGAGGCAGTGGAGATGGATGCACGGTGCACATCAATGGGTTGAGTAGGTGTATCCAAGCGCAGAGACATGGCACGGCGATGAGGCATGACGTCCATGTTGTGGTGGTTGTTGGGCTGAATAGTAGAAGCACCTGAGCTGGAAGAGGACCATGATGAAGGCTGAGAGGCGCCCAAAAGCTGCTCTAAATCATGATAGCCGTGTGGTTTATCGAATGAGTGGAAATGCATCTCGCCCACCGCGACAGAGTGTCTTCTACTGCCAGCATTGTTTGGGTCATGATGTTCATGCGGAGCAGTGGTGAATATGGAATCCATGTTGAAATCATGATGCTGCTGAGGATGGTGATGTTGATGAGACAGTGGCTGTTGAGGTGAATTTGGCGATGAGTAGACAAAGTCAGACCAATTCTCTTGCTTTCTTTTACGTGTGGTTGAGTTATCCGTTGCCATGATAAAATTGGGATGGGATAAGAGAAAAGACAATAAAAGGGGATCTTGCAAGAATCGTCTTTTATACCAATCAGGAATAAACCCCACATTTAAAATTGATATAAACCAATCATATATATCTTGTTGTACCATCTGAAACACTCTTTCTTAACTGGTTGTATCTCTTGTATATATGAGTGATGGTTACACATCTCAATTTGCGGGGCGCAAAGGTTGATTGCTGTTTGTACAAATAGTAAACAAATGCCTTTTCGCTCTCTCTCTCCCTCTCTCTTTCTGAGGAGACCTCTTCCCGCAGAATGTGCATTTGCCAGTCAACGCTTTCTCCCTTCACCGTATCCTCCCTTTGCCGCATCGTTTTACTAAAGCATCAGCACTGGACAATAGCATAAAAACCTGACCAATTAGTATTTAGGCTATTTTGGTTACAAATTTGTGAAAATGCACCAGTCTGAGCGGTCGTAACCCTTATTGGAAAACCTGGAAAAATAAAGATTCAGTTTGCATGATTTTTGATTGAAAAAGGACAGTAACATCCAACCTGTTTGATTAGTCAATTAGACGGTGATCCCTCTTCCTTTTGCAGCTCCTCTTACATTTGGGGGTCATATTGTTGAAATCTTATTTTGTGGTCTTGGTATCCGTAGTTGGAAATTATGGAAGACCAATGCCTGTCCATACTGAAGGCTTTGGGTGCCTTTGACTACGCTGCTGCTAACAAACTCATCCTTAAAATCAGCAAAACCTACCAGCCGCTGGGCAGCATCCTCACTAAGCTTTCCAGCTGTGAAGGCTCATTTACTCAACTGCAATTTCTGCGTTCAAGATGGTTTGTAATGCGAAAAGACACCTCGGTGGAGGTTGTCTATGCAAACATTGCCAGCGAATTGCCCAAAGAGATACTCAACATTGTGTCTGTAGCAGCAATCTCAAACCAGGACAAGAACAGCACCATTGTCATCATGGATGCCTTGGCCAAATTCTGCCACATCAGACGCGATATGATCAATCTGTATCAGTCGATTCTCGCCCAGTCCATCAAAGGAGAATTTGACGAGATCCTAGTCGAAATGGAGTCCATACAAAAGAAGACCATGGAGCTGAATTTGCAAAAGGACCTCGCCTTGCTGGGGCTCGGCGTGGAAAAGGAAATAAACATCTTGACCTGCCTCATCCGAGCCAGAATATCCATCACTAATTACGCATTCCAGGATGCTTGTATTGCTCTCTATCAAACAAAGCAAGACCTGACCGATTGGAAGCGACTTTGCCAAGAACAAGATTATCCCGAAAAGTCATCCAGCAGACCAGATGAGATCAAGGAAGCCTCAACATGGCGATTTCCTCTATTTGGAGGGCAATCAGAGGTACTGTTTTAAAATCCCATGGAAAAAAATGGAAACTCAATAGAAGCATTCATAGTCTAAAACACACCATAAACAAGGAGATATTTGGCCAAACACAATTCGATGGCATGCAAGAGTACTTGGAAATCTAACTGCAAAAATGACGTTGTTCTTCAATACCATACTATTAGAAAAAGAAAGTGTTGTGAGCGATGAAGACCCGGATAAATCGCTATGGAAGGGACTAAGGATTGATTATTATGACCAGTAGGTGTTCAAACAACACAGGCCTTATTAAGGAGACTAAAAGACATGTATTTCACGCAGGATATGTACGTTTAAAAAGAAATTTGGTGCGCACAGTGTCAGTTTGGTATACGAGGTGACAGCAGACACGCCGTTCTATCCTCAAGGATATGTGTGTCCAGACACAACTTACGAAGCACCACAAGGCATACATTCATTTCCATTCATCTACTGTCATCCAAAGGTATGTGAAAGAGACTACATGTGACGCCATATGCTAAGCAACGGTAATAGGAACCGCCCAACAAGCATCTACCCAATATCATCTCCATAATCCAGGGCAGCAAACACAAGCTGAGCGATCCCAAGACTGGACCCATCTACTTTTTCGACAGCACCATTGGCAGCACATACTATCTGATGCGCATTGACAAACATGCTGTGATGGTGATTATATATCTAGATAAACATGCGCATCGAGAACCGACGACTATGGAATTCTTGACAAATATAGTAACCTCACTAAGAGGAAGCACTGTCATTGAAGAATTGATCAGAATTGATTGATTTGTGAACCATACTCGAGAATGTTGTTATTTGTAATTTCGTAAATGTAAATAAAAAGATGCCCTATATAACTTGTTGTTTTCTGTCTTTTTTCTGAGTATACTCTGTTGTACAAGTGTCCTCTATATACAGCATGCGTATATCATTAGCCATTGTCTTTTCTGTCATGTTGGTACCTGCTGCTTTGGCTGGCCCTTTTGTCCCAGTACAGCATCAACAAGATGCATCTACTCCACAGCAAGACGCATTTGCAGGCGTTGTTTCATACATTAGGAATGCAATGAAAATGTCAAGTCTTCAGCGCAGAGATATTGAAAAAGGTAAACTATAACTCTAAATGGCTTTGCTGTGCACTTTTTAATTACTGTGTGTATAGATATTGATACGTTTGAAGATCCAGTGCAAGATGTGAGTAGCGTTGCTAGTCAGAGTGTGTCTTACATAGTGCATCAAGATGGCCTCAATTATATCTATGAGCAAGTCGATCCAGCAGCCATGGTGACATATCAAATCTCTCACACGCCAGAACCAAGCTTTATGTATGCTGTCCAACCACCATTATCTGCTTCTGCTTCTTCTGAGCCATCACAAACGACACCATCAGGACAAAACAAGGTGCAAATCTCTGATGACGACTATTATTTCTCGCAAACGGACAGCTACAGCGTTCCAGATTTATCTTCTCTCCTTCCTGATAGTCCTTTTATTAGAGATTGGCCAGAAATTCCAAATGAAGCACCACCAAAGATTGGATTACCTGCTGAATCTAGCCTTTCTATCTAGTTTTGTATAGAAAATAAAACTATTGTTTGAGGCAAATTGTTTGATCCATCTTGCCATTTGAAGACATCCGAGATGGCCATTTTCAGATCATTCCAAAGCAGTGGGTCTATGTAAACAACCCCCCAATTTTAACATTTCCCTCAGAGGATGAGTCCAAAAGTTTATAGAGTGCTATTCTGGCATGTATTCATCAGTATGTATTGCGTATTTCAACCAAGGAGTTTATCACCAACATTGGAAAGCTTGCACCTATTCAAGAAACTTTCAATCAACCATCCTGCTTGACAACCTAGGGCCAAATCACTTTTGATAAAATCTACTATTAATCGCGACTAAATTTGGCAGATACTGAACAATGTCTTGATGCTCCTTCTCGCTTCTATTGACATTTAATACATTCTCTTGGACAATGGTGTTTCTCTATGAATATTCGTGATCCCATTTCCAGCTGCATTTGCCTCGTTTCGAATGGATAGGCTGGCCTGCCTTTGAGTTGATTAAATAATTGGCTATCAGGCTTCTGAAAGAGACTACCCGCTCAGGCAGCTATCAAAGAATTGTCTTCGAGCAATGAGTTTAGCCCATACTGTCATTCAGTGTATTCAAGTAGAAGTTAGCCTACTTTTGAGCGCTTGATGCCGCATAGCATCTAAACAACTGACCTGCCAACACCAACAAAGGTCAATGGCTACATACAGTGCACCTGGTTCTCTCATTTAAATAATTCATCGAAGAAAGGCAAATATTTACGCTGATCTAGAAAGTGTCCAGTTTGAATAGAACGAGCGAGAAGAGGTGTCTCTCCACAATGTTGAGTATGTATTTATTTTTTTTAGACGTATATATGTAAGAGCGATCGCATCTAGTATATAATCAACTTGGTTTTCAAAACGTTTGGAGCTGCCAGAAAAAGAAGGATATTAGACGTGATTTTCTGGACGATTAGACAAACCCAAACTTACTATGTTGCAAATGGTATCTATAGAGTGCGATAATCTCTCATCTTCAACGATAAATGAGAATCTCACTTGTCTCGTGCTGTCAATGATGAAGGCTGATCTTTGAGCTAATCCAGTCTCGGAATTTATTACGTTGAAATGTCGAGACACTGAGCGAGTTGTATCCGATACTACAAAGATTTAGTGTATGAAAGCGATACTTTGACTAAATGATAACATACCTAAAGGAAACGATGGTATAAACCCTAATAAGGGTTGGGTAAGGAAAGCTTTATGAACCATTTCTGTGTCTGTTGACATGGCTAGAGGCAATGTGTTGAATGATGCCAGTCTTTCAAAATGATTGCTGTCATTATGCAATTGAGTAAATAGAGTCAATTGAAGAGCATGGGCAAAAACTTACTGTATCAAAGCGAGGTCTTTACAAGCTGTTGGTGTGCTAGGATCAATTGAAATCATTAGACGCAATGTAAACAGATCAAGCAACTCCACATGACTCACAAATCACATCCATAGAAAAATAAGACAACCGCTTTATATCTTGAGAACAAGCTCGATAGCTGCAGTCGTGTAATTTGATTGTGTAAAACGGCAGAACAATTGAAGTCTGGTGCAACCATGTTTTGTCGATTGAATTGCTGTGTCACTGGGTTCACCATAAGCAGAGATGTCGCTGTAGATGTTGAATTTGTTTCCAATGTATTGTCTACCCCATCTTCCACACGACGTCTTTTTCTGTTGGATACTTCACAGTCTAGGGGTGTTGCTGTGAAGCTGTTTTCTGTCATCAACATGGTCATGTTTAAATTCACTGCTATGAAAAGCTTAATACAAGGAAAAGAGGAAGATCATCAGGAAAATTTTCTTTCTCCATCCTTTTTGATTTTTTGTGACGGTGCGGATGATGTGTTTTTTCCATGAAAGCATGAAGGTATAGCAGATGTCAACAATGCGAATCACAAACAAACATGTAAAGTACCATATTCATTGTCTTGAATTGGCTTGCTTTAGCAATTGCAAGTAAATTGGATCATAAAATGTGATTTATACGATTTCAGGTACCGTTGCCATGGCAACATTTTGAGTGCACGAGACTTTTATGACCCAAAATGTGGAGCCAATATGAATGCATATCTTGCCGTAACACTGCTATCGTCTTGAAGATATGCTTATTACATGAATGTAAAGTGCCCTCTCAAAACTTACAAGAACATTCCATTATCTAAATTGCAATGCTCATGAAAGGGCATCCAATGTTCGCATTAATTTTTGGTGACTGAATTTCTTTCACACATCTATTTAGTGGCGTTTTTTTTTACTCGTCAATTATCCAAATTCGAAGCGAGGAAAAGGTTTTTGCTTTGATTTATCCATTTGACACATTTATAAAAGATGGTTTTGCAAGTTACAACCGCCAACAACGTCAAAGTCTACACTGTTTCTGGAGGATTAGGCTCTCGATCTATTCCTGATTGGCTTGTACGTCAAAAGAAGAAGGCATTGAAGAAAGATTTCGGTAAGCATGTGGCATCAATATATTTGACATGTCGCAGTAGTACCTAACTGGACACCTTATTGTAGATTTCCGTACAAGAGTAGAACTTATTCAAGACTTTGAGTTTCCCGAAGCATCCAACAAGATAAAGACAACTCGTGATGGAAAATATGTCGTAGCTACCGGTACATACAAACCTCAAATGAGAGTTTTTGAATTCGCAGACATGTCAATGAAGTTTGAGCGTCATACTGATGCCGAAACACTCAATTTCGAGGTATGTTGTGGATTACATTCAATGCCGAATACATGTATACTTATTCAGGGCATGGTAGATCTTATCCGAAGATTGGACAAAGCAAGCACTGTTACAAAATGACCGCTCAGTTGAACTTCATTCACAAGGCGGTATTCATTACCGTACTCGTATTCCCAAGTTTGGCCGTGATCTTGCCTACCATTTCCCATCTTGCGACCTCATGGTCACTGCATCCGGATCTGAAGTATATCGACTCAATTTAGATCAAGGTCGATTTTTGAACTCTATCCAGACCGATTCAGAGGAGGGTGTCAATTGTGTGGAAATCAATCCAGCTCATCAGTTATTCGGCATGGGCACAGCTAAAGGCACTGTGGAATTATGGGATCCTAGATCCAAGTCGAGAGTTGGTCTTTTATCCAACTTGGAAGTGCCCGCTGCATATGGCAGAGATGACAACACAGCATTAGAAGTATCAGCACTCAAATTCCGTAATGATGGTTTAACTTTGGGCGTGGGTACTACTACAGGCCATACTTTGTTGTATGATCTGCGTTCCAGTGTACCTACTATTGTCAAAGATCACCAATACGGTTTCCCTATCAAGACCATTCATTTCCACAAGGGTGTTGCTGGTGCTAGTGATTCAGAAACGGGCGGTGATAAGGTCATTGTTGCAGACTGTAAGATTGTCAAAATTTGGGATCGTGCTAGTGGCAAACATTTCACATCTATCGAACCTGAAACTGACATCAACGATGTTACTACTGTGGAAGATAGCGGTTTGATTTTCACTGCAAACGAAGGCATTCAAATGGGTTCTTATTTCATTCCTCAATTGGGTCCTGCTCCTCGCTGGGCTTCTTTCCTCGAAAACCTTACAGAAGAAATGGAAGAAAACCCCAACCGCGACATTTATGACGAATACAAGTTTGTTACTCGCAAGGAACTTACAGCACTTGGTTTGGAGCATCTTATGGGTACCAATGTTCTCAAGGCCTATATGCACGGTTTCTTTGTCGATTTGCGTTTGTACGAAAAGGCTAGACTCATTGCTAATCCCTTTGCCTACGATGATTATCGCGAACGTGCTGTCAAGGACAAGATTGAAAAGGAGCGTGGCTCTCGTATCCGTGCCGTCAAGCAATTACCCAGTGTCAACAAAGCACTTGCTAAGCAACTTTTGGCTGAACAAAATGGTAGCAAGAAGGCCAAGGGTGGTGAAGTCTTGGGTGATAGTCGTTTCGCAGACTTGTTTGAAGATCCTGATTTCCAAGTGGATGAGAGATCCAAAGAATTCCAACTGTTGCATCCTTCTACTGTAAGTGTTCTTTATATTAGTCGATTGCTTCTAGCATACTCACATATACTCTATTCTAGAAACAAAGCAGACATGTCAGATCAGATGATGAAGAAGAATCAGATGAAGAAATGGAAGCAGCAAACGGTGTGGACATGGAAGACGATGACGAAGAGATGGATCAAGACGATGATAGCGACCGCATGTCTGGCGGATCTGACAGCGAAGATGATATTGTGTCCAAGATTCGTAAGGAAAGAGGATTAGAAGTGCGTGATAAAAAGCAAGCATCGACATCCCTTCGATCTGGATCCAGAAACACCAGCACCAAGAAACGTGGACCTGATATGCGTATGGGTACAGTGGGAGGCAGAATGACAGGCAAGAGTGAAAGCAAAAAATCCTTTGGATCCAGATTACAATCCCAGGAGAACCGTCGCAATAATGATGGTCATAAAATGTCACGTACAGCCTTGGGAGGTATGGAGATGTCCTTTACACCTCAGTCATCAAAGAGTAAAGGTGGAAGCAAGGACAACAACAAGCACAAGAATAAGCGTCGTGCATAAATCAATTATACATATACTATTATACATTATTTCATTCTTATTAGACTTTCTTGCTTTTTCTTTCTACTATATATCATTCCCTCTTATTGTACAGTTTTTTCACTTGACTATCAGATTAAATAAATCAGTTCATTTTCTGTCCATTGAAGTTTAGCTCAAATTTCAGTGTGAAAGCACTGCTAATCCGTGATAGCATAATCAGTACGGGGTTTCAGCTAGTCGAGTTAAGATGAGGTTGTTTCCAAACATTTATACTTTTGCCTCTACAGCTTAACCAAAGAAGGCCTAAGTAGCGATGGCTCGCGTTTGTCTATCTCGTGGAGATACTATAGGCTTCATCAAATATACTACTAACTGTCGACTTTTTAGCTTTTCACTACCGCAAAAAAAAAAAAAACGTTTTATAAACGCTATGTAGCTGCAGAGCTGGCTCTTAGAATGCCCCATGTTTGGGTCAATTATAAAAACTCATTGGGAGGTAGACAATATATGTGCATTGCCTCCAACTACTCAATAGTATGTAAAATACAGCAAAATCTGGATGCGATTGTTTTGATTTCTCGTGCTGGAAGCCGTTTTAGATCGTCAGAATAGCACCAAACAATTGCTTTGATCTAGCACTAGCCTTCGGACACCTTTACTTAACTTTTTTGGGATCGCCAAAAATCCACCAAAAACCACGAGGGGTACTTGCTATTTAGACCTGAAGAACAAAATACGAAATGTTATTATGTTAGAATCTTCTTGAAGCTTTATTTCATAGCGAATTCAAAGATATATAAAGGAAGAAAATCTAATTGTTATACTATCAATGGAATTTGAGCTCGGTCAAATAATAAAGTAAAGAAGGGAGGGAG